>JAYDZE010000001.1:592-17292 GCA_034509125.1 Monilaria moniliformis
TTTATTTTTTTTTCCAGTCAAGCTTCTTTCTTCTTCTTTGTTCAGTTCGTTTTACACATGACACGCCCCGATTCGTGGTGCGCGTGCCCCGGAATTTTGCCTAATCGCCCCGGTGCGCCCCGCGCTCCTAAACACCGGATCTGATCCTCTGATTGGGATCATATATTAGTAATTAGGTTAATTCCTGCATTCTGTTATTATGTTTATTAGTTATTTGTTTGAGTAAGGAGTCTTGTTATTAGTAATTGTTTAGAGATATGTTTTATCTTTTAAATAGATAGAGTTTTATTTCTGTTAGGAGTCTTCAGTAGATTGTTATAAGTAGGGTTTATGTTCTTTGTTTTAATTGTCCAAGAATATAGTTTTGAGTCAGTGTTTGCTGTAGCCCTTTTTGGAGGTGTGTAGCCCTTTTCGAAGGTGTGGCCTTTTTCGGAGGAGTTGATCGTTTGTTTATTTTTTATTTCTATTGTTTCTTTCTCTTCTTTCTTTTCTGTTCTTGTTCCAATTCCACCGCCTATCTCTAACAATTTGGTGCGGTTAACGATGGTGTCTTACATGCTGGCTTACCGGTTGGCAATTTTAGAGGTGGCTTTCCGGTCAATACAGGCTGTAATCGAGCACATACTGCAGCGCCTTGGCGCACCCCTGCCTTCATCCAGCCCTCCGCCACCGCCCCTGCTTGCGACAACACCTCTGTTTTCTTCCAGTTTCGACGTTCCCCTGCCACAGCCCCTGCCCCTGTCCTCACCAGTACAGTAGCCCGTGGCTCCACCATGTTTGGTAGCATCGTCCACCCCACGGTTCTGCCTACCGTGTCTGTGCCATCGGCCCTACCTGTTGTTGCGACTTCACCATCCGTTGCGCTAGCACACCTACTTCTATCCTGCCCACCACCACCGCCCCTGCTTGCGCTAGCAACCATGGTTCCATCCAGCCCTCCGCCACCACCCCTGCCTTGTGCCTTGTGCCTTGCCCCTGCCGCAGCAGCGTTTAGTTCCAGTGCCCTCTATTTATCGGTCCGCACCATTGTTGTTAAAAGCGCGCCTAGGGCGCAGAGCGCACGAAGCGAGGCCGGAATCGCCCCAAGGTGGCTGGGGAGAGCTAGATACAGGAGGCGTGGCAGGGGCTGGGGCAAGGGCAAGGGCAAGGCTGGGGTGAGGCGTCACCCTCATTTATAGTTTGATCCTCCCAATATTCATTAATGTGTGCTTTTACTCCATTTTCGCCATTAATGTGTCAACATGGGAATTCTAATACTAATTTATACCTTTGCATTTATACCTTTGTATTTATACATCTACATCTTAACCGATCCATTTAATACCGATGCATTTATACCGATGCCTTTATACCTCTGCTACAAATTGCAGTAGTGCACTCTGATTCGTGGGGCGCACGCCCCGTTGCTCCATCGCCCCGCGCCCTGGATTTTTGTCTAATTTCCCCGGTGCGCCCCACGCCCCTAACCACAACCCTTCTGCTTTCTTTTCTTTCGTCCCAATAGCAGCCGTTGGCCGTTCCTGTGTGCGTGTGGTCATTCCAGCCCCCACCACACACCATGGTTTTGCTCACTGGCGTTTTGCTGCCCGGTTCCTGTGTGCGTGTGCTTGTTCTACTCCCCACCGCACACCATGGTTGCGCTAGCGTTTTGCTGCCCCATTTCTTTTGTTTGTGGGTTCTGTGTTCCTTCCTTGGTGCACCGCTTGTTGAAACCAGTGAGGATGCATCCTGATGTCGTGCCATGACGACTTTGGGACATTTTCTGACATTACTGTCCAGCCTTGTCCTCGAGGATGTTTCGACAATGGAATAGTTGAAAGGGATTGTATATTAGTATAAAGGTTAATTCCTGCATTCTGTTATTATGTTTATTAGTTATTTGTTTGAGTAAGGTGTCTTGTTATTAGTAATTGTTTAGAGATAGGTTTTATCTTTCTTTTTTTTTTCTTCTGTTGATTTGCATTATTGTCTTTCCATAGTCACCTTGCCAAAATAATCATGTATGATTTGTATCCATAGTTTTCCTCTTAATGATGAGAAAGAATGTTGTTGTCTGTGATCAACTCTGACACTTTTCACTCTTTATTACTTTTTAAGTCTTGGTTTTTTCAATTCTTCACTTCATTGGAATAGTAGAAGGGCTAGATTTCATTCTCCCTCTTTCCCAATTGAACTAATTGTTTTATCTCTCATATTCTGCAGTCTCTTAAGAGGGAAAGAGTGGTGCGGATATTTAAGTTAAACACCGGACAAGATGATCATGCCATAATGTTTATAGATGACTACATCAATCAGGTTCGTTTCATATATTTAAAGAAGCTATCTTCGTTCCGTATATTTAAAGAAACCATTTGAGTCATGATTTGGTAGAGACAAGAAGCGGTGAAGAGTGTTTGCAATGAAAATTGAGAAATGTAAATAAAAAGATAACTTCAGAGGCCCTATTTCCTTCACGAAAAGCCTTCGACAAAACCGTTCAATACAAATACTTCAATAGATAGTCCCTTTCAAATCTCCAAGGACTATTTATAGACTTCCTACATGCAATGATAATAAATGAATTCAATGATAATCATAATAATAAAAACTGCATTACACCCACTACTCCACCGTCAAGTAATCGCTGCCCCTTGGTTATCCCCCACCAGTCCATCATTAAGATGTAACGGCTGCTGAACTAATTGACCGCCCACATAATGCGTATCAATTGCACTGCCATTGAAACAACCTTGTCCTCAAGGCTGACTTTGTAACCTAAACATTTTGCTTGGATCGGTGGAGACTCATACTCAAGTTTACGAACATGAGTAAGAGAGCAGAACTGAAGACACCCTAGAATATGAAGGAACGAACGCTGCACCTTGAACCGAGAAAATTTGGCCACTGTCTTCTTCCTCGTCTTTCCCCTAAATGGATTATATCCATACAACACGTCATATATAGGATCCAAGTGACCACCAATCGGTGCCGGTGCTAAATGCCGCTAAGTATGTTTCGGTACCAACCAATGAATGAGATGCTCTTCTCGGTGCAGCCACGAAGATGGGAGGCTGGTGGGCTTGTTGTTTTTTGGGCGTTGTCGGTGGAAAAGGCGGAGGGTTAGGTGTGAGTGGACGCTCAAAGCTAGCATGACTCCTCATGGTGGCACGAGTTGCCGCCGGCTCAGTATCACTTCTAGTCATTACAGTTAGAAAAAATAGAAGATTATTTTCTACGAATAATCGTTTATTAAATTTAAACGAGTCATTTTTACTTGCTAAAGTCGAATACATGAATGAAGGAAAAGGAAAAAATGTTTTACAAAAAACTTCTTTTTTTTCTCCAATAAATTATTATAAGTCGCAATTGATTCAACAATTGGATTATTGGACAATTGTGGGCATGGTGAGAGTAGCTGCTGTCATCACAGAAGCAGGAAGTGAGGCACAGAAGCATGAGGCGAGGGCGCTGAGGTTGGCGCCAAAACAGGAGGCGGAACCACGTGGCTGAAAAACGGGGTGCTGACGTTTCTCGGTAATCCATTACGCACGCGTTGGTTAAAATAAGTTGTCGAAGTTCCGCGAATTGAGTTCGCTGGTAATCCTCCATAGCGCCAAGTCGAATGCCGAGTTCTTCCGTCGCTTTCTCTAACGCTTCGACACGAGCATTCAAACTTCGTGTCACCGCCATTTTTATATCTACGCTCACCGCACCAATTTGTAACAGACAAGAAGCGACGAAGAATATTAGTAATGAAAATTTAGAAATTGTAAATATAAAGATAACTCCTTCAAAGAATGCCCTCTGTCCTTCACGGAAAGCCCTCGTCAAAGCCGTTAAATACAAAATACTTTAATAGATAGTCCCCTCCAAACCTCCAAGGACTATTTATAGACTTCTACATGCAATAATAATAAATGAATTCAATGATAATTATAATAATAAAAACTACATTACTCCCGCTACTCCACTGTCAAGTAACCGCTGCCCCTTGATTATAACCCCCACTAATCCATCATTAAGATGTAAGGCTGCTGACATGATGCGTATCATGATTTTTCCAACAGTCCTTTATGTGTAACTAATCATGCCTTGATTCTTTTGTATTCCTTCTCTTTTCTTTCTAAAGTTGGTTTCTTGAATTGCATAGGGGCATGAATTAGCATTATGTAGTTTCACTTTAGAATATTTGGCTTTAAAAAAGTTAACAGCCAAAAAATTCATGAAGCTGTTAGGTTTGCATTGGCTTTCCAGATTTCTGTGTAAATTACATCATCTTTAGCTTTACTTATGTTGATTTAAGTACTTTGCAATTAGGTCTTTAGCTCATTTCTGGAGTGTCTTCACTCCAGTTAGTTTAATCATGTGTTTCTGGATATCCTATGAGCTATGCTTCCACCATTACCTGGGCATTTGTACAGCACTTTATGCACAACTAACCTGATCAGAAGCAAAACTATCTGGAAAGTTATGCTATGGCTGTGGTGGTTGTTGGATATTGTTAGCTCCTGCAGTTATTAGATGTTCATTTTTCTATAGTATGGACATTTATGCAATTGCAAGTAGTTTCACTCCCTGGATCTTCCAATGGCAGTATAGTTCCATAGGACAAGAAAAGACTAATATAAGAGTTTCTACTTCTTGTCTGGAGAACTGCTACAATTTAATGTTGTTATCGTGACTGGTAAAATAGATTTGGAGTGTGCCTTGACTTGTTAGAGAGTCCATACTCCTTATTACTTGGGAAATAGATCCTCATCTTTCTCCTGACATTTAGTTGCTTGAGTACAAGCAAGGGACCATGTGCTATGTAGAACACCATTTATATTCGTGTGAAATTAAGTTTTTGTCCACATTTGTTAAGGTGGGAGCTTCTGGAAGGAGGGTTACAGTTGATAGGTACTCTCAGAACTTAATATTGAGATGCTAAAATGCTTAGCCCCAACGTTTTAGTATCCTGTTTATAATTGTTAAAAAAAGTTATGGGAAAATATAAAGTAGCTTAAAACATTTGGATTCCTCTCAGTTTTCTAGTTCCTGCATTAGTTGCTTGTTCTGAAAGGTCCCATTGTTGGGCGTTTAAATCTGGTTTATTCTAATAATTAGTGTTTTATTTGTTGGAAAAGAATGTACTATGTTTGGTTTTAGCAGCCGGACATTGACGGGAGGACACTTTTTGCTTTTATTTTTTGTTGAAGTCCTTGCTCCTTGCTAACTATGTGTAACAGCTGCCAAATAGTATGAACTCTTGTTCCCTTATTAAGACCCTTATCCTTGAAATTAATGTCACTATCTCTCCTCATCCTTAGTGATGATTAATTTAGGGTGTTTTTTTTACTATGCACAGATTGAACGTGTTGTGAGAAGGATGGAAGAAAACAACAAAAATGACCTTGTAGTTTTTGAGTGGTTCAAGGCTCATGTCGTACAGTCCAAGCTTGACACCAGCATTGGTCATCAAGAGCTGGTCTGTAATCTATTCCTCAATCTGTGTGTTTAACTGCTTAATTGAACAGTTAATGCTGTTGCTGATGCTTACTGTCATAAGTGTTGGATTCTTGTGTTAATTTACTTATGCATTCTAGAAATTTCCTTGCACATGGTCGTGTTCACGTGATGCATCAAGTTGAATTTGGTTGGAGGTGGCTGTCATGAACTTATGAAGCTCTACATGGATTTAGGTTTATCTTGTTCTATCCAAGCTCAAGGTCCATTTCTGCTTCATGATAGGTGTTGCTTGAGGCAGTTCACATTTTAAGTTTTGAAGGTCTAAGGAGCCCATATCTGACATATTTTGTTCCTGTCCAGTTGGCAAACTAGAGGAGTGGCATCACATTGGGGTTATTTGGGGTTATTTTTGTGCTCCAACTTGGCGTTTCCATACTATCTTATTGCCTTCATCTTACATCTTGCTAATCATTTATAAGTACAACATCCAGAGGCAGTCTGTTTTTTAATAGTAAAATAAAAATAAAGTCTTGGTCAAAAGTTTGGTGTAGTTATTGCTTATAAGAATTGTGATTTGCTTATGTTTCTCATATATGAGTGGCACTATTGGGACGATGAATGATCTCACATCCATGTGCAAATAGTATTTTTACTTGTTACGTTTCATTAAATTTGGAAGAGTTATGCTAGTTACTTTGTAAGTTTTCTTGGATGATATGAGGACCTTGGCTATGTTGTATAGTGTTGAATTCAGTTCCATATGAATGACAACCGTGTGACTGTAAATTTACTTGTAAATCACTAATTACTGCACTCTTCCCGAGTGGACCAATTTTATCTTGGCCTGCTTGATAATCAGTGCACAGTCTCTATCCATTCTATAAGATCCAGCATTAGTTTGGGTCAGTACACACAATATTCTTGCTTGAACTGATGAATAGTTATAGTTTTTGACTCGTTTGCTAACGCTCTAGGATTGCTGATTACTTGGTTGCCAGGTTGCCCTTTTCGTCCCCACTCCTCAGTAGTTCACCAACACCAGAACTCCAATCCTTCAAACTTATGTGATTCAAAAGAAATTGACTATCCATGCTTGGAATTAATCAATATTTTGTTCAACAATATATGATAAGTTATCAACTAAGGTGATATGTCATATGGCTGACACGGATCTTGGTTGCTTTGCAGTGGTCTTTTCTGTCGTTAGGGGGAAAGGTGAAAGAGGAACATATCTCTCAATTAATTAGTGCTGGCCTTCTTGTAAGTATAACTATGTTTATTTTAATCTAACAAATGATTGTACTCAGGCTTGGCTTTTGACCCCTCTTATGAAAAAACACTTGGCTTTTACTTAATTGATTTCGAATCATTAAACTTGGTTTAACGACATTACGGCATTGTGTCTGCCATAGTAGTCTGTTGTCGAGCTCTATTCTATAGTTCCCATCTTGCGTTTCTTACTTGAGTTTGTATTAACATATTCTTAAATTTCCCGAAGTGTTTTTGATATGGGTTATCTAATGAGAGAAACACCTGGGTGTTTTAGATGTGACATTTTGCTCTCGGTTTCCGATTTGTTATATTGCTTTTTAACCATTGCAGTTTCCTTCTAGATTCGCCAACTTATTGATCAGAACATGTATTGGTTTTCAATTCCAAACATTGGCTCAGTGCTCAAAGGTCTGTCACAGGTAACAATGAGATGTTTCAATCTGTAAACATTTGATTCTCTTTTTTTTTAAACTTTTTTTGGGAAAGCTTCATAGATTAAGACAATACTGTGAAACAAGTTTCAATATAATTATGATATCTCTTGATGATTATTGCACTGTTGTTTTAAATTGATTTTAGTGTGATTTCAACCTCATTCTTAGTACTGCATCTGCTTCACCTATATCAATGGGCTCTCAATCTATTTGTGAAAATTAAAGTAGTGCACATAAGTATGAAACATAATACGGCTCTCAATTAGTATAATTTATGTTTTCGGGTTTTCAAAACACTTTTTCAGGGAAGGAAGGAGCTTATGTCACTTCTAAGCCGAAGAAAATACAAGGAGATGATGATGGCTTCTTTGGAGATGAAACGCCTGAGATTTTCTCCTATGGATATGAGATTTCATCTACGAGATCTAATTGGATCGGGTCAGCTCAAAATCATTCAGACACCAAGTGGCTTGATTGTACGAGTTGCTAAAGATTGAAGTATGGTAAGTAAAGTGCCTTCTTTGAGTGCATTTAAGATTCATAAATAGAAAGAGCTCATCATTGTGGAAAAATGTTTCGGCGGCATTTACCTTTCACACTACCACATAGTTTGCTTCTTAAGTTTGTTAAAAAATGTAAAGATCTCAAACGATTTTGGTGCAGTCTTGGAACGAGTATTATGATTCTGAATGAGTTTGCCCTAGCTTCTCTGTTAGCATCACGTCGTGTAATGTTTAGTCAAATAATGTGCATGTTTCGTCGTTGGGGTGAGATGATACTCGTTTTTCCTTTAGCAGGTGACCACGGTTTTCTTGACACCAAAGTGTTTCCTTGACAAGGTTGAAGCCCCGCCAAGATTGCTTTTTCTTCCGAATCGGTTGGCAGAAAAATATGAGCTTTCTTGATTTCTAATCGTAGGCTGTGGACTTTGGTATATCATCATTCTGTTTGTTATCAATTGAAATACTTCTTTCAATTGCAGGGATTAAATTTTAGCTTGTGTTGTAAGACTACATGCTAAATACATCTATCTAATAAAAATATTTTATTACTGGCTCAATTGTCGTACGGATGAAAATACAGATATAGTTCTTACAAATTATGTACATATTTCATCCTGCTCTAATTGCTTCCTTTGTCGTAAAAAATAAACTTTTCAATTATAAATTTAGTTGCAGATTGATGTAATTTGGTTACAAAATGATGAGTTAACTCACAAGATCCTTGTATAGATTATAGTTTAATTAAAGTGAATTTTTGGGTTCATTATGGTTTGTCTCTAATTTTTAGTACTTCAAGAAAATGTTGCCAACAAATTTGATATAATATTTTTTTTCCAAACTTCAATTTTTTTTTAAGGAAAATGTGAAAGTTGGTGGCTAAAAAAAATCCATCTCAAAACTATAAACCGATTCATTATTCCATTACTAAATTATGTCATGCGGAACATAAACCAATTTTTCTGCATAGTTGGGAGTATTGACCAGACTTAAGTTGAGAAATGCTGAAAGTTTGGGATATGGAATATGGCTAATTCTTAATTTTATCGTATCTATATGATGTGGTTAGCAAACATATATGTTTCATGAGGTGGATGAGCAAAGCAATGAAGAAGATAGAGATTCATCTCTTTTCTTGGCCCCACACAAGCAAAAACACAAAGCAACACACCTCGCATTCGTATATGCAATGAACATAAAATCTACCAACCCACAACTCTTGACTGCGGCAAGTGCAGGCCGTAGGATTTTGCAATACTAAATGCAGGTGCATATACTAAAACAAGAGACAAGAAATCAAGAATGAAGTATTTAAAAAAATTTCAAAAATGCAGTCTGCCTGCCTACTGTTAATCGACTATTTTTCCTGTCTCATTGAATATCATACAATCTCGATGCCACTATCAGCTTCTTCAAGGCAAATACCTAGACTTGATTCCTCTTAAGCTGATGCGTCAACTATCAACTCTAACCTTGAATATTTCTCGAGACACCAATTTTGTGGCACACGATCTTTCATCCTCGTACACCATAACATCAAACGACACATCAATGTCCGGTTTCATCTCAGCCATCACAACATCCATCTTTTCATATATCTCATCACGCCGTGGATGAGCTTTACCCCCCACTAGAAACAATATGCACCTCCACTTGGACCTCAATCCAGCTACACCCTAGCTCCTTCTTCAGGCCACTACACCTCATGATCCTCCTCATCTTCGAAACCTTGCCCCACATCCTTGCATTAGCACAGATATTCGATAGAAGAACATAAGCAGACGAGTCCTGAGGGTCCATCTCCAAAAGGGCGCTCGCTGCTATGTCTGCCACCTCGACATTCCCTTGCATCTTACAGTTACTAAGAAGAGTCCTCCAAATAACATCATCCGCCTCCCGAGGCATATCTTCAACAAACTTTAAAGCATCAATAATCCAGCCCGACCTTCCAATTTGCGGTTCCAATCCATACTCATTTTTCATAGCGTGGAAGTAGTGAAGCGCTTTGTCTACAAGACTAAGCGCACAAGCACGGAGAACTGCCACAAACTTGCATGGTCAGGCATCACCATCTCGAGCAACATTTCTTCAAACACCTGCAGACACTCGTTCCCATATATGTGGTGAGCATAAGCACAAACCATCGCATTCCAAGTCACGAAATCACGGCTGGATGCTTTCCGGAACATCAAAACAGAGTTCTCCATGTTCCCACATTTCGAATGCATATCAACTAATAACAATATACACATCCTACTGCAGCTCCTGCTTGATCACTTGAGCATGGATCTGCTTCCCAAGTCCGACATTCGCCACATTGGAACAAGTGTCAAGAACCATAACATAAGTGAAGTTATCAGGCTTAATTCCCATCTCCAACATCCTAGAGAAGTATTTCTGTGCCCCTTCGCTCTGCTCACTGGAAGAATACCCATAAATGATAGCATTCCACGAAACTAGTGCTCGTTCCTCCATCCTGTCATGGAGCTTCTGCGCCTCCTCCACCACACTGCACTTGCAATACATATCAACAATCACACTGCTTACAAACGAGTCCAACCCCATCCGCACTTAATGACTTTACCATGAATCACCATGCCATGCTGCAGAGCCTGCCCACTCGCACAAGCTTTCAGTACAGTTCCATATGTAAATTCATCCAGTTCCATTCTTGAACAAAGCAAACCAACGAATAGTGGCAACGTTTCTCCATTGTTGTTCTGCTCACAAGCAGCAATGACCACATTCCACGATATAACATCTCTACTCTCAATTTCATCAAATACACGACAAGCTTCGTATAATGCTCCACATTTACCATACATATCTAAAACGACATTGGCCACACAAATATCATGACAGAAGGGAGACTTAAATGCTAACCATGAATTTGAGTTCCTAACAAAAGCCTTTTCCCTACTGCACAAGCACTAAACGCCGCAGATAGACTTATTTCATCAAAATTAAGATTAGACCTCAATAGCAGCAGAAACAGTTGCATACCTTCCAATCCACAATCGCCTCTAGCATATCCAACAATCAAATCATTGTAAGATTGCAAGTTATGGTTTGGAAACAAGTTGAAAACCTTCCCAGCATTAACCAATTTGCCACATTTCGCGTACATATCCAACATTGCATACCAACTATGGTATCAGCTCCAAAATCGCTATTCAATGCGATGCCATGCAACTGAGAATCCAACCTTGAATCCGATAAACCAGGACAAGACCTGAAAACACTAGCATAAACAGATTGGCTGACCCCAACTCCCTCTCTTTGCATTTCTTTGAACAGCTCCACTTCATCCACGAGCTCACCATTTTGAATGCTGCCACCAATGATCGCGCTCCATGATATTTACAATTTTCACTGGCATCGTGTCAAAACCGCAGTCTGGAAGCTTTTTGTTCATATCTCCCATCAAAATGCACTATTCGATAATATCTGTCTAGCAAACCCCCCGCTAACCCGAGCGAACATTCAAATACATGTCCTACATTCATTCGTTAATGTACTCCTAATGGGTTGAAGACCATATCAACGGGTTTGCAAGATTTTCCATCTTGCAGATGAGGCATATCTTGTCTAGGCAATTTTTTTGAAATGATACCTTTATTTCTATGCCTTCCGGCTACTTTATCGTCTGCTTTGATTTCACGTTTATGTGAAATATATACATGAATCATTTATGGATTATAACTAGAACTTTCTCTTTTCTGGATCCACCTCACATCAATAACCCGACCCTACCACCTATAGGGAGTTTTAAAAAAGTTTCTTTTGAAGTAGATACCTGAATGCCAAGTATAGCCCGTAACAATCAATCTTCGGGGGCATATGAGGATTCTTTCACCATTTGGGGTATTAATTTACCTACTAAAATATCACTCTTCTCTACCCAAGACCCCAACATCACAATTCCATTTTAGTTTAAATTGCTAAGTAAATGGGCTTCTAAATGTGATATTTCATTAGTGATTCATTTCAGTGCGTTGGCTTGTCACATGAGTTTGAATCTCATATTTCCGTACGTGAAAAGAAGTATAAATATCTTCATATACCAAACACTCGTTAATGAGTACCGCATCTTCAGAATTGTAACCCTCCCGTGGCATATAAACTACTTATACGTTTTCCCCAAAGCAAGTTCGCCAGCAACCGTAGCAGCACCATCTGCTAAAATTTGTTCCTTTTTAATGCATTTACCCTGCCGAACTTGGGGTTTTTGATGCAGGACAAGTATTTTTGTTGGAAAGTCCATACATAACTAATGAAATGCTTAGAGTATCTCCATTCCCCGAGAAAAGGATTTTGTCAATATCTATATAAATGATCTTTCCCCCGCGTTCAGCTATTGCAAGATCCCCCGAATCTAGAGTTGCTTGTCGTTCCAACCCAGTTCCAACAATGCATTTCTTGGACCGAGAAAGTGGAACTGCCCGGCGTTGCATATTAGAACTCATTAAAGCCCTATTTGCATCATTATATTCAATAAAAGAAATGAGGGAAGCTCCAATAGAAAAATATTGGAAGGGAACAATACTTCGAAGATAAACTCGTTCCCATGCAATAGTTATGAATTCTTGACGGTATCGAGTTTGAACAACTTGTTCTTCCTGAATATCCTGATTTAACACCAAAGAATTTCATATCGGGTAATAAATAAAGCAGTCGTGACCCTATCGATTTCTCCAAAATGTCATAAAACGGACTCTCTAGAGATCCCCAATAACCCATCCTCGCATGAATTGCTAAGTATTCGATAAGTCCAACATTGATTCCCTCTGATGTGTCAGTTGTGCAAATACAACCATAGTGACTAGGATGGATATCTCGTATCCGAAAACTAGCAGTTCGCCTTGTTAGTCCTCCAGGACCTAAATAACTCAATTTTCTCCCATGAACTATTTGTGACAATGGATTAGTTTGATCTAAAACTTGAGATAAGGGGTGCAAACCAAAAAAAAGGATTCATAAGTGGTTGTTAATGGAGTAGAACTTACCAAATTTTGAGGAGTCGGTATCAATTTATGCCGAATTACTCTCATATAGTTCCTCGAATCACATATTCAAAACGAACCAGAGACAATCTGAATTAATCTAGTAAAAGATCCGCTACAGAGCGAATGCACTTATTTTTAAATGATTCATATTGTTAAGTGTACTTATTCCAAATTTAAGTCCAATTAAATGATCGGCAACCGCCAATATGTCTCAAGATAACAAAAATGTATTGTTATGGGGTATATCAAGGTTTAGTCTTCGGTTCATATTTCGTCGACCAATCCTTCCCAATTTACATCTTTGTTGAAAAAATTTCTTTTGTAATTCCTTACATAAGGATTCAGAAAATACCAGATCCTCGCCTATACAAGCAAATTGTTGATAAAACTCCAAAATGACATTTTCTTTTGATCCAATATTTTTTCTCTCCTTATGATTCAGAAAAGACAAAAAAAATCTAGATAATAAACATTGTCTAAAGTCTCTTATATTTGAACCCATAGCTGATAATAGAACTAGAATAGATATTTTTGGTTTCCTACTCACGCGAGGCCATATCCTTGCTTTTCTATCAATCTCTAATTCTAATCTTCCTCCCCAATCTGATATTATGGTGTCGGTATAGTCCGAAATTCTGTTATCGTCCAATTCTGATCGGTAATAAATACTGGGACTTTGAAGTATTTGATTGATCACAATTCTATATATTCCATTTACTATAGAAGTTCCTAGGGATTCATTAGAGGAATGTTTCCAATTAGAATATTTTGTTCCTTCATATCTCTAATGGTTTTCCAAATTAATCTCGCAAATACATATAATTTAGAAGAATATGTGAGTGATTCATGCACAATATATCTTTCCTTTATCGGGGGTTCTACCAATTGATATCTTTCAAAAAATAATTGGAATTCAATTTCATGATCCGTATATTCAATTTTTGGAAACTTATAAAGTTCTTATGCTAAACCCCGATCAATAAACTAAAAAAATTCTTCAAATTGTATCTGATTAAATCTAGTTATCGTAGAATTGTTTTGTTTGCATCCCCGAGCACTTTGATTTTTTCTTTTCTAAAAAATCTCATTAAATTAGAATTATTAAGTACATTCTTCATCGAATTAGATCGATGGTTGACGGTCTAGCACTAATGGAATTTCTATTATATTCACTAAATCACATGAATTTTGACCCAACTCCATATTTGAAATGAAATGTCTTAGCTACGTATGAACGAAGACATAAAGAGAATTTTCCAATTAAATCGAAAGTTTCAACAAATCAAAATAGAAAGGAATTAATAAAACAACCCTCGAAAGGGAATTATGTCATTTAGACTTCTTAAGGTCATAAGGTTTTCTATAGAATAACAAAACACAAAAAGAATTAAAATTATACCATTATTATTGCGATATTACATATTCGAATTTGAGAAAAAGAAAAACATTCTCGGGAGACAAGGAAAAAAATAGATAGAATCCGTTTTATTAGCATTAGGGATTTCGTTGTTCAAAAAATGATTCAAAGAGAAAAGAGATTTTTGTACTTTACTTATTTTTTAGTAGATTATTATTTGAAGTGTATCATATAATATTGTATAATATAAGAAGAGTTTCATTGATTAAACACATATACATATAGCTATAAGACTTCTCATTTATTGCTGGTTCTATTCGGCACAGCTCCGAACGTGCTCTATCAAAAGAAAATTTTCATTCATGCATGAAATGAAGTAGGATAATTTTAGGATAATTCCTTATTGAGAATATATCTAAATAACATATGTTCTGTGGTTTACACTTGTATGTTTTGTTATAATTGAAATTGAGAATTTTTTTTAATTGAAAAATCAATACGAACTAGTTCTTCTTTAACTTGTAAGTTGTCATTAGGAAAAAAAAATTGAAATTCAAATCCCAGAGTCGTTATTGAATTCCAAGGAAGGAGTCAATTGTGAATGGTTTAAATTTCTCATATGAAAATACACATTTTATTTCTCAATAGAAAACATGAGAATGAAGGTCCATTTACAGGCCAGGGCCATAAAGGCCTATATGAGATCCTAACAACATCATGGCATGCTCAATTATCTCTTAACCTAGCCATGTTAGGCTCTTTAACCATTGTTGTAGCTCACCATATGTATTCCATGCCCCCTTATCCATATCTAGCTACTGACTATGGTACACAACTGTCATTGTTCACACATCACATGTGGATTGGTGGATTTCTCATAGTCGGTGCTGCTGCGCATGCAACCATTTTTATGGTAAGAGACTATGATCCAACTACTCGATACAACGATCTATTAGATCGTGTCCTTTGACATCGTGATGCAATAAGTTCACATCTCAACTGGGCATGTATATTTTTGGGCTTTCACAGTTTTGGTAGGGCGTCCTCAAGATAAGTTTTGAGATACTGATATACAATTACAATCCATTTTTTCAAATGGATACAAAATACTCATGCTTTAGGACCCAGTGCAACGGCTCCTGGTGCAACGACAAGTACATGTTTAACCTAGGGGTGGTGATTTAGTAACAGTACGTGGAAAAGTGGCTTTGTTACCTATCCTGTTAGGAACCACATATTTTTTGGTACTTCATATCCATGCATTTACGATTCATGTCACGGTAGGGTACATGTCAAGTATCGGCTTGGGATCATGTCTTCTTAAGACTATCCTGGATGTACAAATTTCTGTAGTAATATTCCATTTCAATTGGAAAATACAATCGGATGTTTGGGTCAGTATAAGAGATCAAGGGGTAGTAGCTCATATCACGGGAAGAAACTTCACGTAGAGTTCTATTACTATTAATGGGTGGCTCCGGGATTTCCTGTGGGCACATGCATCCAAAGTAATTCAGGCTTATGGTTCTTCATTATCTGCATATGACCTTTTTTTCCTAAATGCTCACTTTGTATGGGCTTTTAGTTTAATGTTTCTATCCAGTGGACGTGGTTATTGGTAGGAACTTATTGAATCCATCGTTTGGGATCATAATAAATTAAAAGTTGCTCCTGCTACTCAGCTGAGAGCCTTGAGCATTGTACAAAGACATGTTGTAGGAGTAACCCATTATCTTCTAGGTAGAATTGCCACAACATGGGTGTTCTTCTTAGCAAGAATTATTGCAGTAGGATAATGGCTAGAAAGATTTGAACGACATTATGGCATTAAGATTTCCAAGGTTTATCCAAGAGTAAACTTAGGATCTCACTGCTCATCGTATTTAGTTTGGTATTGCTACCGCACATGACTTTGAAAGACATGATGATAGTACTGAGGAACGTCTTTATCAGAATATTTTTTCTTCCCACTTCGGTCAATTAGCAATAATTTTTTTGTGGACTTCCGAAAATCTGTTTCATGTAGCTTATGCAATTTGGGATCCTCATTCTGGTCAATCGGCCGTGGAGGCTTTTACTAGTGGTGGGTGCTTTTGGCCCAGTGAATATCATGTATTTTGGTGTTTATCAGTAGTGGTATACAATCGGTTTACGCACTAATGAAGATCTTTATACCGGAGCTCTTTTACTATTATTTCTTTATGCCATATCCTTAATAGCAGGTTAACTTCACTTACAATTGAAATGGAAACCGAGTGTTTCGTGGTTAAAAAATGTTAAATCTCGCCTGAATCATCATTTGTCAGGACTCTTCGGCGTAAGTTCCTTGGCTTGGACAAGACATTTATTACATGTCATTATTCCTGTATCAAGAGGGGAGTCTCGTTTCGATGGAATAATTTCTTAGATTTATTACCGTAGCCCCAAGGCTTAGGCCCACTTTTTACAAGTCAATGGAATCTTTATGTTCAAAACCCCGATTCAAGTAGTCATTTATATTGGGCCTCCCAAGAAGCAGGAACTGCCATTCTAACTCTTCTTGGAGGTTTCCATCCACAAACACAAATCTTGTGGTTGACTGATATGGCTCATCATCATTTAGCTATTGCATTTATTTTTCTTGTTGTTGGTCATATGTATAGAACTAATTTCGGGATTGGACACAGTATCAAGGATCTTTTAGATGCACATATTCCTCCAGGAG
>JAYDZE010000001.1:17392-31192 GCA_034509125.1 Monilaria moniliformis
ATTAATTTCCCATATTAATCCTGGAAAGATCTCGGGAAGGGGATTCCTTCATTGGAATTTAAATCTAAACCCCAACATATATTTCTAGGCTTTCACAGTTTTGGTTTGTATATTTATAATGATACGATAGTGCTCTAGGGCGTTCTCAAGATATGTTTTCAGATACTGCTATACAATTACAACCCGTTTGCCAAATGGAAAAAATTACTCATGTTTTACCACCCGGTGCAACAGCTCCTGGTGCAACAACAAGTGCTAGTTTAACCTGGGAGTGGTGATTAAGTTGTAGTGGGCGGTAAAGTGACTTTGTTACTTATTATGTATCATATCCACACATTTATGATTCATGTCACGATATTGACTCTATTGAAAGGTATTCTACTTGCTCGCAGCTTCTGGTTTATACTAATTAAAGCTAATCTTGGTTTTTGT
Source organism: Monilaria moniliformis (assembly GCA_034509125.1). Taxonomy (NCBI): domain Eukaryota; kingdom Viridiplantae; phylum Streptophyta; class Magnoliopsida; order Caryophyllales; family Aizoaceae; genus Monilaria; species Monilaria moniliformis. Next base: position 17,825 of record JAYDZE010000001.1, read on the forward strand.
TTTTCTTGTGATGGGCCTAGAAGAGGGGATACATGTCAAGGATCGATTTGAAATCATGTTTTCTTAGGACTATTCTGGATGTAAAATTCTATTTCAGTAGTAATATTCCATTTCAGATGGAAAATGCAGTCAGATGTTTGGGGCAGTATAAGCGATCAAGGGATAGTAACTCATATCACAAGAGAAAACTCGCATAGAATTTTATTACCATTAATGGGTGGCTCCGGGATTTATTATGGGCACATGCATCCCTGGTAATTTAGTCTTATGGTTCTTCATTATTTATATACGACATTTTTTTCCTAGGTGCTCACTTTGTATGGACTTTTAGTTTAATGTTTTCATTCAGTTCCTGCTACTCATCCGAGAGCCGTGAGCATTGTAAGAAGACGTGTTGTAGGAATATCTCATTACCTTCTGGGTGGAATTACCACAACATGGGCATTCTTCTTAGCAAGAATTATTGCAGAAGGGTAATGGCTAGGAGGATTTGAAACGCATTATGGCATTAAGATTTCCAAGGTTTAGCTAAGGATCAGCTCAGAATCCCACTACTCGTCGTATTTAGTTTGGTATTGCTACCGCACATGACTTCGAAAGTCATGATGATATTATTGAGGAATGTCTTTATCATAATATTTTTGTTTCCAACTTTTTAAAATTAGCAACAATTTTCTTTTTTTTGTGGACTTCTGGAAATTTGTTTCATGTAGCTTGGCAAGAAAATTATGAATCATGGGTATAAGACCCTTTACACGTATTGCTCATGCAATTTGGGATCCTCATTTTGGTCAACCGGCCGTGGAGGCTTTTACTAGAGGGGGTGTTTTTGGCCCAGTGAATATCGCGTATTCTGGTGTTTATCAGTAGTTGTATACAATCAATTTACGCGCTAATAAAGATCTTTATACCAGAGCTCTTTTTCTATGATTTATTTCTGCTATATCCTTAATAGCAGGTTGGCTGCACTTACAACCGAAATGGAAACCAAGCATTCTGTTGTTAAAAAATTAATAGTCTCGTCCGGATCATCATTCGCCAGGTCTCTTCGGCGTAAGTTCCTTGACTTGTACACGACAATTAGTACATGCCGCTATTCTTGGATCCAGATGGGAGTCTGATTGGTGGAATAATTTCTTAGATATGTTACCGCATCCCCAAGGGTTAGGCCCACTTTTTACAGGATAGTGAAATCTTTATGCTCAAAACTTTGATTCAAGTAGTCATTTATTTAGGACCTCCCAATGCGAGAACTGCTATTCTAACTCTTCTTGGAGGATTCCAACCACAAACACAAAGTTTGTGGTTGACTAATATAGATCATCATCGTTTAGCTATTGCATTTGTTTTTCTTGTTGCTAGTCATATGTATAGAACTAATTTCGAGATTGGATACATTATCAAGGATCTTTTAGATGCACATATTGCTCCAGGAGGGCGGTTGGGGCGTGGGCATATGGGTCTTTGTACAATCAACAATTCGTTCCATTTTCAATTAGACCTTGATCTAGCTTCTTTAGGGGTTATTACCTCCTTGGTAGTGCAACACATATACTCTTTACCTACTTAGGCATTCATAGCACAAGACTTTACTACTCAAGCTACATTATATACCCATCACCAATATATCGCAAGATTCATCATGATAAGGGCTTTTGCTCATGGAACTATCTTTTTCATTAAAGATTACAACCCAAAGCAAAATGAAGATAATATATTGGCAACAATGTTAGATCATAATGAAGCTATCATATCTCATTTAAGTTGGCCAGCCTCATTTGAGATTCCATAACTTGGAACTTTATGTTCATAATGATGTCATACTTGCTTTTCATCGAACTCATATTTTCTCAATGGCTATAATCGGCTCATAGGAAAACTTTATATGGGTTCGATGTATTTTTATCTTCAACGAGCGGCCCGACATTCAATGCGGGTCGAAGCATCTGGTTGCTCAGTTGGGTAAATGTTATTAATGAGAATACTAATTCATTATTCTTAACAATAGGGCCGAAAGACTTTTTATAGGGCCCTAAGACTTTTTAGCCCATCATAGGGATGAGCAAAATACCCGTAATTCAAATAATCGAATCGAATCAAACCAAAATACTAAATTCGGTTTGGATTTTTGGATTTCCAGATAGGATCGGATCAAATTTCTTTTTCTTCAAATTTTGGATTTTCGGTTCGGTTCAGATTGTTTTATCTAAAACCGGAAAAAAATCCGAAAATCCAAATTATATTTAATATATATTTTTTTAAAAATAATTCTAGCCTAATATATACAATAATTAAGAAAAAAATTTCTAGTTTTTGGATTTTCAGATTTTTTTGGAATTTTTCGGATATTTTGAATTTTTCGGTTTGGTTCGGATTTAGTTATAAAAAGTTTGGATTTTCGGATTCAGATTCAGATTTTCAGATATTTCGTATTGGTTCGGAACTATATTCTCTCAAAATTCGGATTTTCAGATTGGTTCGGATTAGGCAAAAATCTGATCCAAAATTCGAATACTCACCCATAGCCCATCATGCTATTGCTCTGGGTTTACACAGAACTACATTGGTCTTAATAAAAGCTGCTTTAGATGCACAAGATTACAAGTTAATGCCGAGTAAAAAGGATTTCTATTGTAGTTTTACATGCAATGGTTTTGGGCTAAGGGGTATTTGTGACAGTTCGACATGGACACATTTTGTTAGCAGTTTTTTGAAAGTTAAGTACTATTGAATGTGTTACTTTTTATTGGTATTGGAAGCATATCATATTATGGTTGGGTAACATTTCATAGTTTAATGAATCTTCCACGTATTTGATGGGCTGGCTAAGAGATTATTTATGGTTAAACTCTTCACAACCTATCAATAGATATAAATGTTCTTATTTGGAAATCTTATTGGGCTATTGGATTTATGATCTTAATCTCCTGCCAGGGATATTGACAAGAATTGATTGAAACTTTAGCATAGGCTCATGAACGCACACCTTTGGTAAATATGATTCGATGGATATATAAACTCGTGGTGCTTTCTATTGTGCAAATGAGATTGGTTGGATTAGCCCTTTTTTTGTAGGTTACATATTCATTTATACAGCTTTCTTAATTGCCTCTATGTCAGGAAAGTTTGGCTAATTTTTGAATGTTTTATATTTGCGATAATTCATTTTTTTTCTACTGAGAGAAGGCTTGCCTTATATTTCTACATCTAGGATTCGACTTGTATCATGTATACTAATAGGACCTGAACCATTATGGCTAGGAAACGTTTCATTCAAATGGAGAAGTATAGGCAAAAATTAGAACATAAATATCATTTGATTTATAAATCCACAAAAAAGAAATAAGTCAAGTTCTGCATTAAGTGATAAATGAAATTTTTATAGAAAGTTACAATCCCCACCACGAAATAGTGCATCTATACTTCTGCATCGTTGTTCTTTTTCGACCGAAAGATCGAGAGCTAACTATTGAGACTTTGGAATATCCTGACACATACTTCGTGAAATGGTTCATGCATGTTTGGTGCTAGGATCAACATAATCTAGTTGGTAAGAATTAACCTTTCATTTCTATAGTTGGTGATTATAACTGACCTTTTTATGTTCTATATAAATGTACTATTCTATTTGTACATTTATAGTAGAGGGAAAGTCTTTTTGAAAGATTCGAGAATCTAGTCAAGATGATAACGCAATATATTTGGACCCTGGAACTCGATTTCGCATTACAATGGACAACTGACCAAATAATTTACTAACCAACTATATTTATGGCAATTGGCAATTGGCAAAGCCACCCTTTTGAACCACACAAGATTCTCCCCCTTTTATAATTGAAATTTTCATATTTAGCTGCACATTGTATTTTTTCTCTAGATAGGATTGTTATGTTTTTATTTTTAAAATTTGAGTTGCTTTATTTATTTTTAATTTGCTTTTGTACTATTTCTTGGTTCTCTATTTTCAGCTTATTTATCATCTTTTTTGACTGAGTCTCCATATTTTATTAGACGGTATGTGATCACAAATAGAAAATGCGGACCTAGTATTACCCTCAAATTTGACAACAATGACATAAGATTTAGTTATAAATTTAAGTGTACAACGATAACAAGACCATCAGTATTTATTATTTTTTCAACTTTTGAAAGTTAGTATTTATGTGAAAAAATACATTTTAATTCAATATACGAAAGTTATGTTCATCACTTCATTTTTCTATATTTTACGACGTCTAGATTTAAAAATAAAAAAATGATAATCTATTAATAAAATGTATTTTCTTACTTCTCTAAAACCTATATATTAGTTTTGAGTTAAAATGACATTCATTTATTGATGTATTTCTTCGTTACAAATATACAATTATCAAAATTAATATATTAATTAAAAAATTCATAAATAATTTTGAGCCCGATTGGCCCGATGGGTTAGCCCGACATATGATAATTTAGGGCTAGGGTTGTGAATTTCTAACCCGAAAAAATTACAACCCGAATGTCCCATAACCGAATAGCCCAACAACCCGATAGGGTCGGTCCGAACCTGAGCGGGTTGGCCCGATTGACATCCCTAAATGTGAACAATCTCAAAAATGTATAATAAAACAACATTCATATAATTTAATAGACTTAGGAAAATTTGTTGACACTCTAACAGTTAATATTGTAAGTGTAGTAATATATATTTCACATTCATTTTAAATATAAATATCAGATAAATGATAAAATTTATTGTTTTTTCATAAATTAAAAAAAAATCTTTTTATGCATTTAGTGGATTAAAATTGTGTATTTATTTCAATATTTGATGTTATTTTTTTGTTAGAAATAAAATAAGAACAAAGAAAATAAAACTGAAAATATAAGATAAAATATGAAAAATAATAAAAGCGATAAATTAATAATAGAAAGAGAGAGAAAATGATTTATTTTGAACTTTCCATATTCTATAATTCTTTTATCATAAATTTATTTTATGTATTCTATATTTCAAATTAAAGCTCTAGTCATGGCCTTTAATTTGGTATGCCATTGAATAGTTTATTATTAAACAAATTATACAGTTTTTTAAATATATATAAATATATATAGAAAACAATGAGAAGAGAGAGCGAAAAGAAAGTAAAAGTTAACTAATAGGTTGATGGGAAAATTGTAGGGGTGAGCATTCGGTTTTCATTTTGGTTTTTTACCCGAACCGAACCAAACCGAAAAACTGAAAATTTTTTTAAAATTAAAACTAAACCGAATCGAATAAAGTTTTTTGCGATCAACATACACGTATTTAAAATAATCCGAACTCCCAACTTATTGATGGAAAACAGAGCGTCTATCAATAAAGTTTTACTTGATAATAAAATCGAGAACAACGAACATTACAGAAAAATGCTGTATAGCGAGCACTTCTGTGCTCGCTAAATAGGAAAAAATACCCAGTAAAACAGACACACCGACCACTTTCTGAGCATCGAAAGTGCTCGGTATGGCGTTCGTGGTTGGTGCTCGGTAAAAAGCAAAAGTAACAAGCAACCGTAACTGCTCGGTAAAGAAAACGACCATAAACAACGGACAAAATAGAGACAATTTACTGCACCTCCGTATTTGGTAATATAGGGTAATTATTTTAATATATGTTACCGAGAACAACATGTGCCCGGTAACAGATGGTGTATTTAAAAATCTAAGTTATCGAGCATGATGACTGCTCGGTAACAATTTTCCGATGTGTTATATATTTACTGAGCACATGTTGGAGCTCAACAATTTATAATATATTTTTAATTTATTTTCGTATTTTATTTTAAATATTTATATTTTATAATTTTTAATGATTTTATATGAAACTAGTGGTTAAATTAATATTTAAAATTAAGTTAAATAAAATTTATTTAAAATCGAAAGTCGCGATCCTAATAATCTACTTCTTTATTATTTTGTAGATGGAGTCTTTTCCTTTTTATAATACGGGCCTGGTCTTTTAGGCTACCTTATTGCATTAGCTCGAATATTTGAGCGACCTGCTGAGCTAACACTCGGGCTTGCTTGTCATGCGTTGCCATCTTTTTTCGATAGCGTGCCTCCTGCGCTGCGCACTCATCCCAATATTGCGCCTCAATTTCTTCCATTTTTTATATGATGGTCAAGTTTTGGGCCTTGAACTGTCTCCAGACTTCCTCAACGAGCTCATCAGCCTGGCTAGGGTTGACTCTGGTAGACTGGCCCGCTGAACCAGAAGAGCCTGTAAAGGAGATGAATTAGAGGCTCGTCATTTGTATAACTCCAGGAATTTGCTCTCTCTTCTTTGGCTTCCCGGCAACTTCTATGAAATGGCATCGAGATCGGGGCTCTTTTTCTCCTCAAACTGTCTTTCTTCTGCTCTTGCCATTACTTGTTCCTTCGAAAAATAAAAAACGTTAGATCATTTAAATTTAAAATAATAAATAATAAATAATAAATTAGTAATGAATTTAAATTAAGAGTCAGTATTTACATAATGTCCGTCGAGCACCATAAACACATCATTCCTTGAGAATCCTTCTTTTTTAAAAAAAACTTGTAAGTCTTTTCGAAAACTTGCCAAAAAATAGGGCGTTTCCCATAATTCTTTTTTGCTGAAAAAAGAAGATTAAGAAAACACTAATAGAAAAGGATTATAAAATAATATAAAAAAATGAATTGGAAAACCAAAACATACCATATTTTTCATTGTATCAGCCAAGGAAATTAACCTGCCACTGTGTGCGGCGGGAGCCTTCTCATGTTCTTGTCTCCGATTGTTGTAGCACCTTGTAGAAGCCTCGACCACTTCCGGCTTCGTCTAGCCATCAGTGTAAGTATTCTAGTCCTTGATAAATTGGTTTTATCGTCCCCTTCATCAAATTGATGTAGTCGAAATATTTGGTTTTGCATTTTTTTACGCAGAGTTCTTTTACAGAGGCTTCAGAATAGCCCTCAAAGTTAGCCATTTTTTGGAGAAAAAAAATTAATAATTTAAAAATGAAATATAATTTAAAAATGACATAATTCATTAAAAATATAAAATGCCCTTGCTGTGAACTCCTCCTAATAAATACTCAAGTATTCGTTTGAGAGATTATTTTGGTTGTATCCCGTCGGGTCCACAACTTTCATGAAAGCATTGGAACACAAGTCGATCGCGATTCTAGAAGGCCACAACCTACACATCAAATGAATAACAAATTAGAATCCAGTCTCGCCAACTCTATTCATTCATACTCCCAGTCAAATTCAGTATATGACAAAGCTTCCACCAAAATACAAAACATCCATTAGTCAAAGAAAATATCAAACAATTTGACACCAAATTTCAACATCACACAAATTTTATTACTAAAATTTTTAGATTCTTAAATTCTAAACGAGCAAACTTGAAGAAGAAGAAGAAGAAGCAATATCCCTAAAGAAAAAGTTGACATGATGAACAAATAGAATTGGTGTTGTTGAGTTGAGGCTGAGAAGAGGGCGGCGAGCTCAAGTTAACAGCAGTAGCGGTAATTCGTCGAGGGTCGGTGGGCTCGATGGCGTAGTCGCCGGAGAGGCAACAATGGCTCGAGGTTGTCGATTTGAAGGAATGAGATGAGAACAGGAGGCATCGAATGAATGGCAAGAGAAAAACGGGAGGCGGCGAACAAAGGCTGAGAGGAGAACGAATGCTTTCATTTTATTGTGTTTTTAGAGCACATGCTCGCGTATATATATCAAAAGTTACCGAGCTGGCATCAACGTACATTGTGCTCGGTACATTTTTTGCTAATTTTTTCGTCCAAAAAAATGGCGGTGAAATTAAAAAATAATAACTTACCGAGCACGGGGAATCTGGTCGAATTATCTTTTAAAAAATACATCATCGAGCACCGTGCTACATATTTAAAATATATATTTGCAAAATAACGAAAGCTTTAGTAAAAAACGCAAATTAATTGTAAAATTAATATACTTAATAAATGCAAAGTCATAATACTCTTACAATGAGAATTTATAAAATAGTCACCATAACTAAATACATTGTATGGAATATTACCTTCATATTCTTCGTCTTTAATTTCATCATTGGAAGCTAACTCTTCTTCTTTGTAACTATGATGAGCATCATTGTCTCCTCGAAATCGTATTCCTCCACAACATGACAAAGAAATTCTACGAGTTGCACATTATTAGAAAATTTGTGAACTTCAACTTCTTGAAAAATTGTGTCTTTTGTGACCTCTTTTGTTGTGCCGTAAATGGCATCAAATTTCTTTGTTTATTTTTTGCCCAGATTACTGCGCACCGAAGGCGCTCGGTATTGAATCCTAAATATTAGTGAAAGCAGCAAGTCAGATTATTTTTATATAAAAAATGTTCTATATAAATTCGGTAATAATAATTTAAAGAACATAAAAGCATTATGAAAACAGCTACTAATAAAATTTAACACAATAAAGTAATGAAAAATAATTATGTTAAAAAAATATATAATTATATTAATTAAATACGTTACTATAAGCTTATATTTAACTCTTATGACGAGATCAACACCAATCTACCTACAACCAAAACGTATGTTTGAGTCTAATTCTAAAAAGTTACTTAATTAAAGAATAATTTAAAAAAACATATATATATACTAACCTGCATAATCTGTGAAAGGTGTAATAATCAAATATCGATAATTGATTCATCCACGGGGTAGATTTGTAGGAGTTCTTATGCACATAGTTAGGATAAATGGGAGAATAGACGGAATTACATATATTTATAACCAAAGATATAAAGATAAATATGGTAGAGGTTAAGATATATATGGTAGAATTTCATTCTGAGACAAACTCTTGGTGCTCGGAAAATGTCTTTGCCAAATCTACCGAGTCCACGGCCTCTCTAATATACAAAATTAATTTTTTATTTATAAAATTTAACAATTACCAAGCACCAAAGTATTCGGTAACAACTCACACACTTTCCCACGTAAGTCCTTAAGTTCTGAGCACCAAAGTAATCGCTAACACATAAAGTTATGAGCATCTCGGTGCTTGGTATCACTTACCGAGCACAAAGTGCTTGCTATGTTTTCCTGCGATCTTTTGGCACTAATATTTTCCGAGCACAACCGTGCTCGCCGGTTTTTCGAGCACGACGGTGCTTGGTAGTGTGTCAGAAGTGACCTCCACAATAGTTTGCGGTACGCACTACCCAGTGCTCGCTGTGTATGGTCGAAAAGCGCTCGGTAGTTGCTCGAAAAGTGCCGAACAGTTTTGTGTTCGGTATTTAGCGTCTTTTTTGTAGTGGATATTCCGGGCCAAATGCACTTTGAACTGCTTTGCAGAACATATCCAAACTTTTACGGCGCGACGTTTCGGTGACGTGTAAGTATTCGTCGAATTTATCCGAACATCCCACAGTCGTCAATCGTCGGATGACCGATGTGCATTTCAGAAACGTGGACAGACCTTGATGTCTGATGTTGTCCGGCAGCTGTTGGAAGAACTCTTCACGCGTCGTCAACGTGGTTGCTATGCGCACGAACAAAGATCTACGCATATGGATTTGCCGGCGAAATCGGTCGGACTCTATCGTGGATTTTTTGAGAAATAATCTACGACGAGACGTGCGTCAGCCTCTTCTCTTTCTCGGAGTATTGGCTTATTCGCGCGTGCAGCGCACTCGCGCTTTCATTGGCCGTGAGGCGCGAGTGCGCCTCACCGGCGCGTGAAGGGTGAGGGCGGGAGGGGAGCCGCATGCAAGGGCAGAGCCGTCGGCTCCCTGCCGTGAAGAGCGCGGGCAGGGCGGGAACCCGCTGTTGTGCACTGCTGTTGCTATAATTACTCTGGCAATTGATATTTTTAATAACATGTCAGATTGTATGATATTTTGTGCAACAACGGATGGATGTTGAGTGATGCGGGGAGATAGATTAACTGTTGATCACTCAAACTCTCCCTCTGGTCAACGCCATTGCATCATCATCATTTCACATTTCCACTTTTGACTTTTCCAATACCCTATCTCATCAACTTTACAAATAAAATATTCGAAATTCATAATAAATGAGTTTGTATTTAAATAATATATATAAATTGGGTCAAAATTATTTGTTATTATCCCAAATCGATTACTCATAAAACACCTGTAGATTTCAAGGTCTTTGCAATATGTGAAGCTTTTTTATTCAGTTATATATTAAGAAATGAGAAAATAATTCTCTTAAAAAAGAAAAGAAAAGAAAAAGAAATGAGAAAATAATAAAAGTAACGAACTGTTATGTCCGGGGGCTTTCGTTAAGTTTCTAAATAATTTGTTAATTATATGATTTTTATTAAATAATTTAGGAATTTTTATAAATTGGGGTGAGTGTGAGTGGTGAATATTAGTAAAGTAGTCTTTGTTTTGTTAGGACATCCACAACGCTGAGAAGTATCTCTTTGAGCACTTACATTATATGCGTGCTTTCCAGTATTACCCACAATCCTTAAACACTATCTCCTTGAACACTTGCATTTTTCATATGAACTACTTACATTTCTCACATTTTCTTGTTATTTTTCTTAAATATATATTCAAATTAAAATAATTTATGAATAAATAAAAATTAATAATTTCATTAAAACAACTTAAAGTTACATAATTGAAATAAAACGGTACATAATTGAAATAAAAAATACTACATAATTGAAATAAACGAAAAATAACATAATTTAAATAAAATTTTCTCATCGAGAAAATTGGAGAAGAATGGATTTTGGTGTGAATGAAAAGGGGTGAAGTGAGGTATTTATAGATGAATATTTAAAATAAAAAATGAGAATGTTGTTTAGATTGCCAATGGTTTTTTATTTTTTTTATTCAATTTTCGGATTAAAAAAATTAACGGGCGCCACGTGGCGCCTTGTGATTGGCCGAGCTCATATCGCGTAACTGTGTGCTCAAACATGCTCTGGCGTGTTGTCGGACATGTGCTCAATGGCTGCATCGTTGTGCGTGTATATATCGCGCAACTGCGTACTCAAGCAAGCTCTGGCGTATTGGCGGGCCCATGCTCAAGGGATGCATATAGGCGTGCTCAACTTGATGCTCTTAAGTTACTAGAAAATTGTGAGTAAAGAGTAGATGAATTTTATGATTTTGAAGAATTAGATATAAATTAGTATATGTTCTTATTTTGTATCAAAAATAAAATCCTTATATTAAATTACTAAACCATTTCTCTAAAAAAATATTTAGGACGTTGCTATATTCAAATTTTGAAAAAATACACACTTTTATATGATGATGATGATGATGATGATGATGATGATGATGATGATGATGATGATGATGATGATGATGATGATGATGATGATTAATATAATAATAATAATACAACGATTAAATTAAATATATAGAAATATGATAGGTAAATGAAATTTATATAACAAGTTAAATTCTTATATAATATGTAGTACAGATTCTATATATATTTTCTGAACGTGAAATAAAAAATGAAGTCATACTTTCCCTTTAAAGTATAATAATATTATAGAGGTTGAGGGATGATGTTCATCTTTTAGAAAATCGGGTAATTTTGGAAGACTGGAAGTAGTTGCCTGAATTAATGTTAGACATTGAAATTTTCGAGTATTTCAAGGTTTCTGCAGCTTCATTCAGCAAACTGAAAATTCACAATTAATGCCTCCACCACCAATTCTAAATTTCCAAATTCGAACAACAAAAATATTTTCCTCAATTTATAAAATTATAAAAGAAAGAAAGTTCTCTCTCTTTCTCTCTCGGTCCCAACAACGCTCTTAATTGGTTTAAAAAATTAATCAAATCGCCGCCTCTATTTCATTTGTGAATTATGTTAATTATGATATTGTTCGACACGTACGCGTATGCTATAATCAATACATTGTTTAAATTAATCGAATTCATAAACCTACCCTTAATCATATAACTAATCCGCATGTATAATGCATATTATATACGCTCACATATATAGTGGGGAAAATTTAAATGAGAATTTTTAAATATTATAAAAACATAAGATTATTTTTAGTCATTTGATCATAAAGATTTACAGTGAATATATCTCATTGTGGATTAATGAAGGACTTGGATTCCACTTCCAATAAGAGCGAATATTTTCTTTTTTATACCGTTAATTATATTATAAATTCATTAACTTTTTTCGTTACAAAAAATATAATTTTCATAATAACTCATGCATCTTTTAAATTTCAATTTGCGACAACGTATGCTCCCATTCAATCATGTAATCAGTGACTCAATCAAGAGCAATATGAACTACAATTACTTGCATTAGGTCATCTATATATTAACTTTGAACTATTTTTCTAAGTACCTCACGTCACACATATCAACATTAATCATATTAATCGCACCAATAAAACATGAAAAGGTCACGAATAAATGTTCTGACATGTACGTACACATATAGAGATAGGACTAAAGGAATTATATACATAATCATTAAAATCGGTGAAACATAATATATATATATAGAGAGAGATTTAGAAAAATGGTGAGTTGGAGATAAAGAGGGGTGGATGTGATGATGCTCAAATAAAAGTATCGATTCTTTTTCTAAATCGAGGAAGGGAAAAAACTTGATGGTGGGGTTCACCATTAAATTTCTACGGAAATTGAAGTTCGTAGAATTGATATATGCGTAATTAATTCGCCAATTCAACTACCAAAATAAAAACATAATATTATGCTACTATCAAACTAAACACCAGGTGATCATATTTTTTACTATTATATATGATCAATTTTTATCTTTTAAGAAAAATATAATTCATAGAGTAACTGTAGTTCTATAGAGTATATTAGTATTTTTTCTCGTTTACAATTGCAAGAAAAAGAAGGTCGTCTTCGGATGAAGTATTTCTCTACTTCATGTATTCTATATATAATAATATTATTAACTACGAAATCGTATTTAAGATCAATTACTTTTACAATTTATCTTAAAATTATTAAGAACGTATATCTATCAAGAACAAGGGAAAGGAGCTGGCAGATTTTCCTCGGCAGAAACTACGTTCGTAGTACTTACTCCCAATAATTGATCAGAACACCCTAATTGATTATTATAAAATATTGCACTAATTCTTGGTTGAATTATTTCTCTAATGAAACAAATAAACTTCCTATCCCTTAAAGCATACACATTAATTAACATGATTCATGTACATGTGTCGTGCATATCATTGTAGTTGGGACATCTTAATCAACCCATGTTTAACATTCTTATATCACGATTACCCATCACTCTCTTAGCATGAAGTTGAACCAACGAAGTAAGTTGGTGCACATTAATGGCCGCATCATAAATCTATGTAACAGATATGTGATAATCCCCCC
>JAYDZE010000001.1:57562-70131 GCA_034509125.1 Monilaria moniliformis
GTTTGACCTTATCGGGTTGGGTCGTTATCAGGTCGACCCGATAACAATCCAATCCGCACGATTTGCCAGCCCTAGTTATACTACACCAATGTCATTCGTCATCTCAATGTTAGGTGACTTTAGGTCTGACACTGCAACCGTAAACGACTGGTAGTCCATTTCGTATCTAGGCTGTGAAATTCTTATTTACTTCCGCAAAGCACCATGTGAGAGTATCTTTAGTGATGACGCGACCACCATTCACCCTACAATGCAGAAGATTTGGACTCGTATGTGCCTTTATAACGGACAAACCAATGCAAAGAAATACTTTCTTCTTATTAATTGAAAATTAATGTTATATACAAACATTTCAAAGCATGTTTTTCAATTTCTACCCTAACAATTGCTTACGAAAATTGAAGCCTCATGAGTTGAATCATCTCACTTATGATTTGAGGCTGTAGTGTGTGCATTAAAGCTATGGAGACACTACTTATATTGAGGGTATTGCAAAATGTATACGAATAATTAAAGTTTAAAATATATATTTTTCCAAAAAACGAATACAATTGTCAATTATTGTATTTTATGCGTTTTTTTATGTGTAAAATAATCAAACCAAATTATAGGAAAATTATTTTCTAAAAAATCTCCGACTCAAAATTTAAAATGACATAAAAGAAATTATGCATCGGCCGTTAGGTAAAAGATCATTATTGTACAATTTTGTATCATCTTATAAAAGCCAATGTTGTGGCAGTTGCATTAGTTAGGAGAGAGAAACAAAAAAACTTCAAAGATCCCACCTGGTAGATAAAGTGTATGTATGTTAGGGTGTGATATGTGGTGGTATAAATATAATTACAAGTCTTTTTAGTGGCTCAATGAAAATAATAATATGTCACCTTTTCGCATCTAGATATGTTAATTTGGCTACTTAAATGTAGAATCTAGTCAACAACGGTTCAGTTACTTTTCGTTATTACAAAATGAAAAGCGATATCATTGTTATCTCGATGTAGGTTTGTTGCTTCTTGTCATTCATAATATTATTGAATATGCGACATTGTCCTATTGTTATTCTATAAGCTGAATCATTTGTTCTTAGTTTTTGCTATCATCTCTTAGTCTCAAATTTCATCTAACTTTTCTAATCTTGCAAAATTGATAGTCGTTCCATATTTCTTGTTTTTTTTTTTTAAAAAAAAAAAACAAGAAACAAATTATCCTAGAAAACAAATATATGGGCATCGCAAAGGTAGTATTGACAGATTATTGTTGTTGAAAGGGTGAAATTTATAGATTGTCATCAATCACCATCGGAAGATTTAGTAAAAAAGTAATTATGAAATCATCATAAAACACATTTCAAGAAATGGTTAAGATCCTCTTATTTTGCAATTAGTGTCCCAAATTATGTCCACTGTTTTGGGAATTTGAGAATAATGGAAAAATAAGTCTTATTCCATAAATGAGTAATGAATATGCCAAAATTTCCAAACACAAAATTAAACAACCTTAATATGACTCGTGAAATGAGCAATAATGGCTTTGATACATGTAAACTATTTGATACAAAAAAAAAAAAAAATCCTATCTCAGTTTCACATATAAATAAAATAATGTTGATTATACGTATTGAAAATAACAGCTACTTATTATCTGAGAATTGACCCAATTGGATTGGGTCTCAAAAAGTTGGTAAAGAAAAAAAAAAAAAAAAACACTAACCTGGTCTTTTTTTATCAATCAAAACGAACAACGAAAAAATCTGAAAATTCAGTCGACACTACGTAAACAAAAAAAATCGAAAATCAAAATGAGAATTATGAAAATTAAACAGCAGCATCGCTCTCTCGATGTTGTAGCATAGAAAGAAACCCTAGTTCTCTCCGTCTCGCACAAACACACACACACGCCATACACTGTGCAAATCTAAGCCTTTTTCCCTTCAATCATCGAATTCTGATTCCCAACCCCATACGCCTCTGCTACTTTTGGGCAATTTGATTTTTCCCTTTTTGCTAACATGTACAGAGATCGAGGAGGTGTTGGCTCGTCCAAGGGCGGAGAGATGTTGGATCGGAAGCGAATCAACGACGCCTTGGACAAACATTTGGAAAAGTCTTCGCCTTCCACTTCCAGAAACAAGGGTTCCGCAGTGCCCTCCACCTCCGCCGCCGTCGGGAAGCATATTGACCCTAGAAATAATCGCTCTTCGTCCACCCTCACTACCGACAAGAACAAGTGTTCCGATGGTACGTTGTTCCTCCATTTTTATTCCCCCCCTTTTGGCCGTTGTTTGCCTATTCCGGGTGTGCTTTATTTTGCTATATTTTTGTGGACCATATTGCTTTAGTTGGTTATGATGCGATGTGTGGATTCTGTGTTTGATGACTTAATCTTCTCTTGCTTTCGATTCAATGAGAAGGAATTTCTCAATGCAATAATTATTTGGGGGTATTTTGAGTTTTGAAATGATTGGCTAAAAGTGTCAAGTTTTTTGAGTTAAACGGTATTATTTTTAAAATTACATTAGCATTAGCATTGGGTAAATGTAGCATAGGAGGTGCCTGGAGTTATGTCCTGAAATTCCAACTATCAGTCAAGAGCAAAAATAAAGACGCTTCTGGATTTCCCTCATCTACATTGTTCAAGTATTTGTAGTAGGGCGTCATTTTTGGTCTTTAGGTGTGTAGAGTTACAAGTAATGTTCCACATGATATTAAACATACCAAAATAGAATATGCCTGATCTCCACAGAAACGGCATGCTTTTTCTAGTTAAGGTTTCACTTGTTAGCTTGATTGAAGACACAAGTGATGTATGGAATTTTGATGTCCTTAAGTATTGTTGTTCATCATTATCTTTGTAAACAAGATCCCCTTTTGAACTGAAGTAGAATGATTCCTTAAAGATTTGAAATTGGGCATCTATTTGCTAATTTCTATCATTTAGATTGGGTTTCAGTGGAATAACTTGTATTAAATGTCGATTTGGTTGGATAAAAGTTGTTGTGGGCTTTAACATTGGTCTCATTATTGTGACACATCCTCCCAGTCCTGCATCTTGCACTTAAAAAGGAGTCTTCGCATGCAGTTTGACACCTGTTATTTATGCTTGTGTCACAGCTGGTTCTGGTTATGTGTATGTGTGTTTCTGACTGTATTTTGTATATGCATAAGTGTTCGCGCTATCTGCATGATCATTTACTTGTCCTCTTATTTTGCACGTTTACTTTATTTGGTTTTGATTTCCTTTTACATACAGTCCAGATATGTATTCTTTGAACAAGAAAGTAATTTTGCTTATATATGACTCTTGCAGATGAATCGGACACAGACAGTGAAGAGGAATCTGATGTCAGTGGTTCTGATGGGGATGACACTTCCTGGATTTCATGGTTTTGCAACTTGCGTGGAAATGAATTTTTCTGTGAAGTCGATGATGAATATATCCAAGACGATTTTAATCTTTGTGGGTTGAGCAGTCAAGTTCCATATTATGATTACGCACTCGACCTTATTCTAGATGTTGAATCCTCTCATGGTAGGCATTTTATAATGTTTGCATACTTTAGTGGCATCGTTTAATCTGGTGGAGTTAAGTTTTGGTTAATGATAAAATCATCATGTGTTTCCAGATAGCTGCATGAATGTCTGTATAGTGGTGTTAACTATCATGTGTTTCCAGATAGCTGTATGAATGTCTGTATAGTGGTGTTAACTCTTTGTCCTTCCTTGTAAGTTTCATGAGTAGCTGCATGCTATTGTTGCTCACTGTTTCCAAAGTTGGGTTTACTGTTTCTGTATTCCCTTGGTTTGGATCCTTTTAATTTCTATGATTGCATCTGGTGATCACTTGTGCTACCTTTTGAAACCGGAATGGTTTTAGTTTTAACAGTCTTCAGTTTGGAACTTATGTAGGTGATATGTTTACTGAGGAACAAAATGAATTGGTGGAGTCAGCTGCTGAAATGCTCTATGGCCTTATCCATGTCCGGTACATTTTGACCACCAAAGGAATGGCGGCAATGGTATTATCATTACTTTCTTAGCTTTTGTCTTAACTTCCTCGTCCTTTAGTTACTGTATCTAACTTGTCAAGCTGCAACTTAAAACAGTTAGAGAAGTACAAGAACTATGACTTTGGAAGATGTCCAAGAGTTTACTGCTGTGGACAGCCTTGTCTTCCCGTTGGACAATCAGACATTCCACGCTCCAGTACTGTAAAAATATACTGCCCCAAATGCGAAGATATTTTCTATCCTCGATCCAAGTATCAAGGCAGTATCCTTAATTTCTGATTCTTCTATGCCTTTATCTGAAGTTTTTCATTCTAGTTTGGTGCATCCTCACTCTTCCTTACCCATGCCCTTTAACATCCATTGATGGCATTAAGAAAATTAATTAACAAGGGACTAATTTCTCCACAACAATTTCTCTCTTTTGAGTCATGTTTCTTATTAAATTCCTGCTTTATGATCCACAATTTTCAACTGAGTCTGCTGAGCTCAGGAACAGTAAGTGAAACATCCTTAAGCTCCTCTTGGCTTATTTTGTTGCTTTCCCTCTGCTTAAGTAGTTATAGAATTGATCTTGGTTTTCATTCTTCCTCTGGTGGTTGCTGCCCGAAAATTTACTGTCAAAAAAGAAAAGAATAAACAAGTACTGATCTCACTAGATGTGAGGCACCAGATGCTGAGATTGTATAATTGTACAAGCCTCCATAGAGCAAATAATCAGAAGTTTAGACATTAAATTTATGCAAATACAGTAGTTTTAAGAAAATTGTGTTTCATTTGTGATGATTTCCTTCACTAGCATAGATATTGATGGAGCATATTTTGGGACCACTTTCCCTCATCTGTTTTTGATGACCTATGGGCACCTCAAGCCACAGAAGCCTGTGCAGAGCTATGTCCCCAAAGTTTTTGGGTTCAAGATCCACAAGCCTTGACGAACGAGTCTCCATCACATGCAGTTGAGATTTTATATTTCTTGGGTAAATGTTTTGTATCCGGTGTATGTGGTGTACCAAGTGGCCATGGGACAGGGCAGGAGAAGGCTGAGAACAACATTGAATGACAAAATTGTTTGATTGAAGTAGAAGAGCCTCTGTGAAGCAAGTTGGTCATTATGTAAGCTAATTTCTTTTCCAGGCTGAGAAATGCTTGAAGTACTTACACATGTAGTTCTTGTGTGCATACTTATCAGCACTATATTTTTTTTCACTCATGTAGATGTAGTCTTCTATAAAAGACAAATTAGCCCCAAACTGCATTATTTATATACTAGGGCTGACCGAACAGTGCTCACATGATATCTACTATATCACAAACGAATGATGGTTTGTTTTTCGCCTTTGATCTTTGAATTGATTATTCACGACTTTTACACTGGATAACTTCATTAAAATTTAAATTGCACCAAGAAATTACCAAACACAGAGTCATCATCAAATATTTACTACAAAAATGTAACTTGACGAATATAACTAGATCTTTTCTCTATCTTTCACACAGCGACATACCAATTGCCAACGGCGCCAAGCAATGTTGATTGCATATGAGGAAGACTTCTTGGTGGAACAAGGGCTTAGTACTACATAAGTGATCTCTTTTTTTCTTCAACCAGATTTTGGTAACTTAATATCCGACGGTTTTGATTAGAAATGCTAATTCTTTCTTGATAGAATCTGTAAACCCGTCGAATCGGGATGAATAGTTACTAATAACTAATAGGCTACTTTTCAATTTTCAGCATTTTTCTATTTGGATTGTATACGTATTAAAAAGTACAAAAAAAATGAAAGTGAAACAGAGAGGGGGAGGCCAAAAGTGAGAAAATTCCCATAGTGCAAAACGGGTTACATGAAAATGAATTATTTCATAACCGACTTCACAACGGAGTTCAAGAGAAACAACAAATGAGAGGACAAAAAACACATACTACCAAGCCCATACAGTTGGTTGAGAACCTGCTAATTTTCTGCAAGGAACTGTTGTAAACAGAAAACTCCCTAGAAGAAAAATCAAGTTGAGCCCAACTAGCAAACTCCCTAGAAGAGAAACAGCATAACAGCGACATTACATGATCAAAGGAACTACTGAGATAATGTATAACAAAAGTCCAAGTATCGAAACGGGTTTAAGGTCACAGCTGCGCTTTTAACAACATCCAGCCTCAGTATTGAAGAAAAAGTAAGGTCTAACCCAAGCATAAGCATCCAAGTCAAAGTTACTTTGTTTGAAAATGAGAAAGGATAACAATTCAGAAAACCAAAATTCACTACATATAAATCGCAGTCTTCACTAATATTTAACTCTCAGTCGCCTCCCTCAACCTTCTGATAGTGCTCCTAACAGTGACAGCACTGGCCGTACTGTTACAGAAAAGAGCCAGAGTTAGAATAAGAAATAAGCACAAAGAGAAACCATTAGCACAAGAAAAGGGCCATTACTTTAATGTGTAGGCACCACCAGCCTTAACTTTGCCGCAGTCCTTGCAACCCCAGATGCCAACAGCCTTCCTCTTCACTGCGTACTGCACACAGAAGATTTGCATTTACAGAAAATACTGACGCTATAAAACAGTAACTACGAATTCACTCAAACCGCATACCTTGCCGCAAAACTCACAGAAGTACTTGCTGTGCTGACTGACTTCCATCTTCTTGATTTGCTTCCTCAAACTAGCACCATAACGGGTGCCTGTAATTTTACGGAGCATTACCAAGATTAGCACAATGTAGTATGAAGAAATCAAGTAAAAAATCACAGAGAACAAAAACAAATTAAGTAAAAACCATAGAAGATAACCCCATCTCTTTCTCTTACGCATACATGAACTAAACTAATGTGTCACCTGATATTTGAGATTGAAAATATTGAGAAACAGTGGTAAAGAATCGGAACCGAGCCTACCATATTTCCCGACAATACCGACCTTCTTGGTTCTCTTGGCCTGTACATGAGTTAAAGTGAAGACATGTTAATAAATGACCATATTTCGTGTAAGCCAAAATCTACAGCAAAAGCCAGAGCTGGAAAGATTAGCTAAGAGCTCAGCAACGACGGAAAAGCCAATCAATAGCACATTAAAGCAAACAACTTTCTTCTACATAATTGAAAGAACACACACTTGCAACACCACCTAAATTAAATAACTCTGCCTCCAATTTTTAAAATATTCTAGCTACACAATCAAGAAATGTGCGACTCAATTGCACAATGCATAGCAAGCTACATCAGCAATGCAAATCGATAACGAAAGGCGACAGACACAAGAAACGCATAATCACAAAGTAAGTAAATCAAATTACACTTGAAAAATGCTTAATCTGATTAACACAGAATCCATTAAATAAACCACCATAAAACTTGTCAAATGAAAACCGAGTGAAAAACCACCATAACATAAGAGGCAGCAATGCAGAGCATGTGCACCTACTTGCGTCACAGAAAGAAAAAAAAAAGAAGAGAGAAGCTTACCATTGCAGATGAGCGAGAGAGGCGAATACAGGCGGAGCGACGAAAAACCCTAGATTTTACCTAAATGAAATTGCTGTCATTATATAGAAACAAAACATATTGAAGACTGGGGCTAGCCCAATTTATTTGGATCCATTTATTTCTATATTGGGCTTTTGTAGTTTTACAAACAAACGAGACGAAGACTAACCTAATTTTATTATACTATATTTATTTTCTTCTTTTGGTGTCGATGCACACTGAGTAAATCCTTACTATTATATAATAGTCTGTGTAATTTTATCATCTTAATGTTCCAATATGTTAATTAATAACTTCAATAGATTATAATTTTATTTTCCTCCTCTCAAAATAATTTAGACAACCTTCTAGTTGGGTACGGTGCTCAATTTTAATTTTATGATTTTCTTATATCTATATTAGTATTTTCATTTTTTTCGTGTGATATATATAATTCATTAGCTTATTAGTGGCGAAATTTAAACATTGCATATGAAATAGAGAATCTATATTATGGGTTTCCTATCGAGGATTAGTTTATAGATATATTATTTTTTGTTATAAATTTATTTTAAGATAATGAGAAATTAGAAAAAAAATATAAAGAAAAAAATCACATTTAAGTGGTGTTCACTTTTTTAATTCATGTTTTCTAGGATGGAATTTTTTTTAAAAATATTATCACATCAATCCAGCATAATAATATTAGCATGAATTTAAGAGAAAATAAGGGAAAAAAAGTCGCCAAAAAAAAATAGAGAAAATTATCCACCCTATAAAGTATATGGAAAGAGTGAAAAATGGTAAACATATATGTTTTGATCTTTTCTAATCAAAGAAATTGCACATTTGATAGTTAAATATAGTATAGGGGCTATCAATTATTTACCAACATAAATTTGATTTTTTGGATATTCTAAGGTCCTTGATGATATATTTTTACAATTTAAGCTAACTTACTTGATTCATACTTTCTATGTCCCAATATCATGGCCTATTTCTTTTACGCATGAGTATTTAGAAGAGTTGAAATATGGTAAAATTGTGTCAATAATAAATATATTTAAATATGTGTGAATAATAAATGTTTTATAAAAATAAAATAAACCATGAAAAATGGGACAACATAAAGGTAAATACATACTTCCAAGACAAAGGGAGTATCTACTATTATATAATAGGATTAAGGGATTTTATTTTCTCTTTTCTATGTGGCACATCTAGAATTTCTCAATTTCTAATTTCCTCAATTCTCCTTCATTCTTAATTTTATTTTTCACTCTTATATTCCTCACAACTCCTATCCCACATGGGTTTTCAATCATACTCCACCTTGAATGAAGCTCATATAAATAGTTATGTATAGTATTACATCCTACATATATTTTGTAAAATGAATTTAATTTGGCCAATTAATTACTTAGTTGGTCAAATAAATAATCACTCCATCCGTCCATAAAAAAATAGTTCATTTTTGTTATTTTGGTATGTCTACAAAATTTATTCTCTTTTCATTTTTAGACACTACCACATAATACATTACCCTCAATATAAACTTTTTTTACCCATGGGCCACCACTTTGTTTACTCACATTAGATTTTTTAATCATTACTAACGCTACATTTAAGATGTGATCTTTTCTTCATTCACAATACTGCAACCACTTTTATTAAAACATGTATCATACTCATTTAGACATATTTTTCGTGAACAAATGGAGTATATTTTTAATTAACTAACAATATTTTGGCCAATAATTAAGTTTGTTAAATAATATAAGTTCATAAATTAGAATAATCAATTAAGTTTATTTTTCATATGTTATTATTTTAATTTATTGATTTTATAATTCAACATAGATTTCCATAACTATATTTTGGCGCAAGATATAAATAAGAACAATAATTCCTTATCTATCTTATTATTCGCATATTTTCACTATATTTTTAAGCTAATAAAAATTATTAGCTAATCATTATCTAATATAATTGGTGATTATGAGCATACAATGATTCTCTCTTAGGTGAAATTTTGTGGGAATTTATTTCATATTTATCTAAAATCCTCCATCTAGTCACATTTATAATCTCTCATCCCACATCAAATTTTATCAAATTTCATTAAATGAAAACTTAAATATAATATGACCAATTAATTAATTAGTCAAATAAATAGTTATATTTTTATTTGTGAAATTTAATTTGCCAAATTTTAATTTTAAAATAATATAATATTATAAAAGATTATAATTTGAATCTCACCCAATCATTCTTATATTTATATAAAATTCCCATTTAATTAATAGGGGCACTACAAATTCAAAAAACTTAATAACTAACAAGTTAACTTATTTGAAGTAACTATTTAATTTTATCTTGCGTTTTTCAAAAGTCATAGATGGTCTATGATCAAGCTTTAAACAAGATGATGCTCAGAAGTCAGAAGTGGTGTGTCAAGTTGTTGACGAGATAATGCTCATAATTCGATTATGGTATTTCAAGATCTAGGCGAAATGATACTCAAAAGTTAGAGGTGGTCTGTTACGCTACAAACGAGATCACACTCACAAGTTAGTTTTGGTATTTTAATTTCCAGACGAAATGATGCTCATAAGTTAGAGGTGATTTGTTATGCTCTAATCATTTAAATCCAGACAAGATGATGCTTACAAGTTAGTTTTGGTCTTTCAAGCTCAAGACGAGATAATGCTTAAACGTCTGACATCAAACTTTTTTTATTAATTATGATTTACATATTATAATGCTCATAATGATTTACATATTTTTTTCTTTTTATTTACGTCAAACTTTTTATGAAAATTACAAAAATGAAATTGATATAAAAGAGTATTTTATTATTCCAATCTAAAAATAACACTTTAATCAAAAAATAAGTTGAGTTTAATATAATTTGTATTGTACCATTAATAAATTTGGTTAAATTAAATAAATTAATGAAATAATTCATATAAAGACTATTTCATATGCCATGACCATAAAAATAATGTAAAGTAATTATTAAAGCAGTTTCCATCAAAATTACGCTAGATTAATTGAAAGGGATAAGATTGCAGAAATCCTAATAACACTCATAAAAATACTCAATGATGTACATTATCAATCATGAAAAGTACATGACACCTTAAAAGGATATATAACAGTAATAGGTGATACCATTTAATTGACTATTGAGGATATATGATATATCTTCCAGTCAATTGTAGGATGCATTTTAGATTTGGTGACTCATTATGAGTATTTAACAACAATACGGTGGCATAAAAATGATATGAAAGTAGTTTATTCATGTTTCAATTTGATTTTTCATGTTTTGGTACAATAATAATTTATTAAGTATCTTTAAACAAAATACTATGTATTTTAATTATTTTGGAGAACATTATAATTATATTGTCACGTGTAATATTGTATAACTATCATGTTTTTAAGATAATTAAGTTTTACGTTGTGTCGAGTCTATAAAGATTTATTCGTATTCATCTTGCCTTAGTGTGTGGCATTTGTGTTTGAACTTGTGGATCACGTCAGTGTGTCATAATCAGGTTGAAATAAAATCACAAGACCAGAAAAAATGATTAAGCAGCAAAACCACATCTAACGTTTACTGCAAAATATAAACATGTCCATAGTGTTATGTTTTGTGCAACTTGGTCCATAACGTTTGCAGTGAAAACAAATAGATCATTGACGTTCACAAATTGGGATAAATAAGTCCATGTTGATATAAACAAACATATTAAATTATTTTATATATTTAAATTTATTGTATATAAATAAGTTAAGATGAAAATCACCCGTAACGTCTACAACGAAAAGTAAATAGATCTCCTGAGTTCAAAAATTAGGGCAAATAAGTCCTCGTTAGTTTACTATAAAAATAAATAGATTCCCAATGTTAGGGATCTAAGGGGACTTATTTGTCCCAATTTGTGAATGTTGGAGATGTATTTGTTTTTTGCTGTTAATAGTAGAGACCTGCTATTAATAGTAGAGACCAAGTTGCACAAAATATAATGTTAGTGACCTATTTGTCATCATAGTAAACATTATGGGCAGTTTTGCTACTTAGTCCTAGCATAAATAATCATCCATCTCTTACAAATGTGATGATGAGATATATATGTGATGCAAGACTTTTAGTATGTGGAGATAAAAAAGAATAAATACAACTATTATATAACAAATCCATGCATATGCATATAAAAGAGGATGATCATATCTAAATTCTTAAAGAACCCTCCTTAGAATTTCCATATTATAACTATACGTTATCGTGAAAATCAAACTTCATTATTCAACCTAGGATTCTTAATTAATTAATCTAAATTAGATTTCTTCCTCCTAAATTCAAGACAGACTATACAATTACTTATCGTGAAATCTAAAGCTAGCCCAATCAAATCCAAGAAAATTAATTGTGGCAGACCCATACTTTTTGTTCAAGAGAGCCCAATTAAACATAATTGTATAAATTTATTAAAAAAAATTAAAAGAAACGTCACTTTTACGTCTTCCTCTTCCTTGAGCTACAAATTAACCATCTATATCTTGCACAACTATCTCATTTGTGCTACAAAAATTAGAAACCTCAATCATCAAAATCTCCCAACCATTCTCGCTCATTGTTTCTAAACATGCTTTTGCTACTTTTACAAGATTTTTTACAAGTTTTATTGAATTAACAATATCTTGATCATTCCTTTGTAGCACTTGAGATAGTTCATGTTTTATCCCCACGAGTTGCCACATAAGATGCAACATAAAGATAATTCAAACTAATTCATAACTGCTGAAAAATTAATCACTTCATATTTTTATACATCATCATTACCATTTTCCTCAACATCCATAAAAAGGTTGATGGAAGAAAATAAATCCATCAAGTTGAGTACCATAATGAGAACTCCATCAAGTATTCTCTATTCTCTTCATTGCCAAATCTTGATTCAATCATTTCAGCTCATAATTTCTGTTAGGGTATATACTGAAAAGCAAGATTCGAGCTGCTTTGTATTTTGTAAAACCTTATTCCCATTAATGAGAAGATTATTATTTTGTCACATGTATTTGTTTT
>JAYDZE010000001.1:70231-86126 GCA_034509125.1 Monilaria moniliformis
GGGTGTGGGGTTCATACTTGCGAGGATGGTAGCCGATATGTAGGAGAGTTTAAGTGGGGTGTTAAACATGGTCTTGGACACTATCATTTCAGGTAAGAGTGATGGTATTTTGCTCTGAATTTTACCACATTTGACGTGTTGCATATTTGCTTATGTATTCGTTTAATGACCAGTCAATTTGGCAAGTTTGGTACTATTTGTGTCTCTTAATCTTGTTGCTATGTGTTTTGCACTTTGACTGTACTACTTCTGGACTAAGTTTGTGTTGTGTTGCATAAACAACATCATATTTCTATATATCCTTTAGTGATGCTCGTTTATTTTGTTTGTGTGGTGTGATGATAGAGTTGAGATTATGTGTAGGGCTTGAATAGGTGTGGGAATCTTTAGTTGTTATCCTTGTAATGTATCTGGAAAACTTCCTGAAAGTGATGATTTATGTTAAAGTAATTGTTCCAAATTTGCTGCCTTTTGGAAGTGCACAAATCAAGTAATATCTTTTGGCCAATTCCCTCACTTTTACATTCTTTCTTTTCTCTTGAACCTGAATGCATTTACTGACTTTTTTGCTGATGATTCTAATAGAAAGAGAATGTAATGTGTGCTGTGAACAAGGAGTGGAAGAAATTGGAATCATTTTGGTTTTATATCTGTTATTTTTTTTATGTGATATCTAAGTGAGAATTTCAAACTTTTATAAAAGTAAACTCTTTAGCAAAAGGCTTTTCAGCTCCCTTGCATATATGATGCATTTTCCCAGCTATATTAAGGAAGATGAAGTTGAGATTCTAGCTGCTTCTTTTCTTTAATTTGTCTTGTTCTGAAATGGGTGAAAAAGAATCTTGTACTTCATTTGATACCCTTTCCTTGTTGCCTTAATGTCTTATTTGTCTTTTAACTGATTGATGATACTGTGAATGGCTATGAACCATGAATCGGTCATGTTGTGTGGAAACTGTGCTATGTTGAGCTGTTCATGTAAGAGTAAAGGCAAGACTGTGAGTTATATTAAACCCATATATTTGACATGGTAAATTAGGAAGGAGAATATGGGTTGCAGACCTGAAAAGCATGGACTTGGGCTTGGCAATAAATTATCGTTTCTCTAATGGCATTGTCTCTAGTACTATTTCTATATCACTTCTATCCTTGCAAGTGTTAAGTTTAAACTGCTGTCTTTGTTCCTGCTCAAGAGTGTCAGTTTCCTGTTATCATGACAATCTAAATGTTTCAGAAAAAACAAATTAATATATATATACACACACACACACAGGAGAGGGATCAAATGAGTCCCCTTCTTATCGCGAGTATGTGAGTCCCCTTTTTATTATTGCACCGGGCGTATAAAATTACTAAATTCGTTGGATAATTTATTGAACTCAAAAAATGAAATTTACTAGGGTTTGAATCCTAAAGGTGGTGAATCTTTTTGTTTTGTTTTTTTCCAGTAAATTATATAGTGGATTTATTAATCTTGTACGTACACTGCAATAATAAGGAAGGACTCACAGACTCACGATAAGAAGGGGACTCATAATAACCAACCTCTCTCTCTATATATACAAAGAAGTTGTACCTGATGGTGCACTTGTCCCTTGCATAGCTGAGCTTGCCAAGAAAGTTAATGTCTGCATTTTTTAGCAGAATATCATGGTCTTCCATTGCTCAATGAGTTTGGATATGGATGTTAATTTTTTAGTAGCTCTTGCGGCACTCAGTCTTCCTTACATATTTGAATTACCGTGTTAACATCAGTGCTGTTGCCTTCAGGAATGGAGATAGATATGCTGGAGAATATTTTGCAGACAAAATGCATGGATTTGGGGTCTACTATTTTGCAAACGGCCATCATTATGAAGGTGCCTGGCATGAGGGGAAGAGACAGGGGCTTGGAATGTACACTTTCAGAAGTGGTGAAACTCAGTCAGGCCACTGGCAAAATGGAATTCTTGACGTTCCAAGCACTCAGAGCAATGTGTATCCTGTTTCGCCTGTTGCTGTCAATCACTCTAAAGTTCTTAACGTTGTTCAGGTAAATTCTTTTATGTCGATTCTTTATATTTTTGCCTTCAGTTTCAATTATATTTGTGTCATTTGATTTCTTATCAGCTAAAATTTGAATTCAAGTTGAGACGCAGAATTAATGTATAATGTGTAGTAGTAATATCACCTCTAATGAGTTTTGTATCCAACCATCAGGAAGCTCGACAAGCAGCAGAAAAGGCGTATGAGGTGAGCAAGGTGGACGAGAGAGTGAACAGGGCAGTAACAGCAGCTAACAGGGCAGCTAATGCAGCAAGAGTAGCAGCAGTCAAAGCTGTGCAAAAGCAAATGCATCACAAAAGCAACAGCGATGACATTCCGATTCCCATCATGTAAGACGGTCGGTCGCCACCAACGCCCAGCATAACGGATGGCTAATAGCAGAAAAAACAAAAAGAAAAGACGGTTGTAACGACTTATGGTAAACTGACGACGCCTCCAATTTTACTACGTTTCCTCGTTCAAACATCATGTGTTTTTCTTAGTGAAAGCTGAATTTTCAAGCAGCTCGTTGGCACTGCGGAGAATGGGATTGCTCTCCCATGTTCATCTAGCCTCTTTTTTCTTCTTTTTATCTTTCTTTTTTCTTTTCTTTTGGCTTCTGTAAAGTTCAAATAGGTATATGATTGAGGGCTGGTGCAAAAGGGAAAACCCTTACTCAAGCAGCCCTGTATGTGGTGTTGATGTAACTAATGAGAAAACTCAAGAGAAAATGTTGTAATATTTCTACTTCAACGTGTTGGCTTCACCATTTGCTTCTCTCTCAGTTATCTGTTTCTCACTAGTAACAGAACTTATAAAATTTAACATTTATAAGGTGTTGTATTTCATTTATATGGAAATGAAATAGAGATAAGAATGGAATGACTACTTTTATTGGTTGAGAAATGAAAGGCTCTTATCTAGTGGAGATGGTGATTTAAAAGAAATGCTGATTCTTAAGAAATGTAAATGGTGATTCCAAAAAAAAATAGCGAGTCTTAAGAAAATGACATCAAGCAAAAGAATAGAACATAGACATCAAGCAAATGAATGAAATAAAAATAGATAACTCAAACATTAGTCCCTAATGTTGAGGCAGATCAAAATCGGTTTTTGAGTTAATAATTCTAAAAAAATATTTCTACTATTATGTCTTATAGAGATAACAGCACTGTTCTTTTTTTTTTTTTTTTATTTCTTATTTATTGATAATTGAGGTTATTGTATTATTCAGAAGTGAGTCATTAGTTGACTTGCTCGAGCATGTGTCAACCAAGTCACACAGTGTGCATATAGTACTACATACATCGCAATTGGTATTGGACTGGATGAAGTCAACCAACTCATGATTTAAGAATATACAGTCACAACAACATTTGCAGAAATGAAGTAAAATTTTGCAGTTTGATTAAGCAGGAATTGGCTGGTACAATGACATGCAACAATCTCATTATGAAATATTCAAGATACTCTCACCAGTATGCAAAACTGAAAAGTAAACATTGATTCTCAAAATGACTGCTAAATTTCCAGGAGTTCTAGCGAAAAAGGAATATAGAAGTCGAGTACATATAGGTGGCTAAAAAAGCTCACCAAATCTTCAAGTCTAGCGACTACTTCAATTGAAATTATAACTCAAAAGGTGGGAAATATGTCAAATACAAACTTTCACTGAATTTAACTCTCGGTTGCCTCCCTCAACCTTCTGATGGTGCTCCTCACGGTCACGGCACTGGCAGTGCTGAAACACAGAATAGTATACAGATTAACCAACTGAAATAAGTAACATAACAACGCAAAAGGTTCATTGGTAAAGAATGTTACTTCATGGTGTAAGCACCGCCTGCCTTCACTTTGCCACAGTCCTTGCATCCCCAAATGCCGACAGCCTTTCTCTTCACTGCGTACTGTTGTCAAAGAAGTCAAATTAGAAAATGCTCAATCAACCAGCAAACAGTGTAACATTTGGGTCATTGATAATTACCTTTCCGCAGAACTCACAGAAGTACTTGCTGTGCTGGCTAACTTCCATCTTCTTAATCTGCTTCCTCAAACTAGCACCATATCGGGTGCCTGAAACACAAGGGGAATGCATCAAATAGGTCCAATCAATCAGAAATTAAAATGTTCAGCATCATAGCTTGCATAGAACCACCTAAATTAATAGCCAAATTATCATGCCATACTAATGCATTATTCAAGACGTGGTGAATTAAAACACAATAAACATAAATGCAACAATATATTCATCACCACGAAAACCCACTTTCTTACTCCAACCAAACAGAACTGCACAAGAAATAAGCCAATAACCTACCGTATTTCCCGACGATCCCAACCTTCTTGGTTCTCTTGGCCTGTACATGGCAATGAACCGTGTCAGAGAGTCCAGTCAATAAAAAGGATACTGGATAAAAATAACCTACAACCGGTTTCACTGAGAATCATAAAGAACTAATCGCAAATCACCTTTTATCACAACCAACACCAACTACAAATACATAGCAACTGTTCTCTTAATAGAAACAGAAAGCGAACTGTCATTTCATAGAATATCTATATTTATTTTACAATGAACCCTGAAAACATCTCGGAAAACCTCATGAAAATATATAATCTGACCGAGATACGTCCTATCAAATACCAGATTCAATATAACTCAGCTCAAACACAGAAAATAGGACAAACAGCAGGGTTTTGATCCGAGTACTCCACACATTCAGATAACACAAATTCACATTACGTTGAGACATAGATATATCGGAGAGAGATATAGAGAAAGCTTGCCATTGGAAATTAGTAAAACGGCCAGCGAGACGAGAAGCAGCTCCTGCAAAGCAAAAACCCTAAATTTAGGTGCGAAAGAGAACGTAACCCTGATTGGTGCTTTTATATGTAGACGATATATACTCTAAATTGCATTTAGCTCCCTAAACTTTTTGCTTTATTCCGGAAAGCCCCTTAAAACTTCGCTTCATGGAATTTGAGTATTATTTTTAGTATTAAAGCCTATCAAATCAAATTACCCCCCTCCAAAATGTCACTACAAGATGTCTACAAGTCTAAAGTTTACAACTTATATATAGCTAGATGTTTCACTATTGTTTTATATAGGTACAAAAAGTTTCAAATTTACGTAAATGATGCAAAATGTTTTTTTTTTGCTTTTCATTTAATGCATTCCGTCAATAAGGATGTGACAACGTTAACTTTTTTGCCTATATGGCATTCGAGTGTCTGTGTGGCATCCGAGTCACATAGCCCGAATTTTCCCAAAATTCCTACACCTTATCGCTACCTGGCCTCTTGCCCCATCCACAATGGCCGACATCAACCCTTGGATGAGTTTTGAAGTGTACATATTAATTTGTTGTCCTAAAGAAACGAAGGCAAAGGCAAAAAACGTTTCGAAAGCATGAACACAAAAGCAAAAATACGTTCTTTTTCTAAATAGCTAATGATTCGGATGCCACATAGGCAAAAAAGTTAACGCTGTTACACCCTTACTAACATAATGCATTCAAATGAAATATGAGATAAAAAATTTATATTATCTACGTAATCTTTAAACTTTTTGTACTAATATAATATAATGGTGAAACATTTTGTATGAATAATGTATTTACCCTACATTCTTGCGAACATAGTATTCTATTACGAGGGCCTCTTCATGTATAACCAGTAGCAATATTATTAATCGTATTTTTTCTAGTGTGATTTATTTCTATTACACGAATATCGAGAACGATTTCATTTAATATTGCCGCAAATTTGGTCCATTTCACTTGAATTTGAATAGATTTACATATTATTCTCTTGTGGAGGAATATATGTGATTTATTGGTAAATATATCTTGGATTTAATTTATTTTTAAGAATCTAAATAGACGCTGCAGAAAAAGCATAATGCTACAAGCGGAGCATATACATAATATATTGTTTAATGAACGGAAGAAAAAGAATAAAGTCGTCAGTCCAATCTAACGCATAGAAAAAAATGTATTTGATTTTCAACGCCTGATTCTGAAAAAAAAAATTCAATCAATCATCTCTTAAAATCCCACCAGAACTCTCCCCTCCGCCGCTTCCTCGATATCTCTGTCCAATCTCTCCGGCGGCCGTCAATTTTACCAATTCCGGCGACTATGTACATGCTCGTGAACTGCTCTAATTGCCACACACCATTGCAGGTGCCTCCCGGCGCGCCTTCGATCCGATGCGCTATTTGCCAGGCAATCACCGCCGTCGCCGATCCGCGCCACGTGCCGCCGCCTGCCCAGCCTTCTCCTTATTCCCACACGCCGCCGCCCCCTCCTCAGCCGTCTCCTTATTCCCACGCCCCGCCCGGTCCGCCGCCTAATCCTCACGGCCGCAAGAAGGCGGTGATCATCGGAATATCGTACAAGTTCTCTCGCCACGAGCTGAAAGGATGCATCAACGACGCTAAGTGCATGAAACATCTTCTGATGAACAAGTTCCGATTTCCAGAATCTTCAATTCTCATGCTTACTGGTAAGGGGAAAACTGACAGTAAAGAATTACTTGCTTTTTATTGTTGCTTTCATGATTTTTATCGGAAGCTGACTTTAAGAGAATATGCTTGTAGTTTCTATTTTAAAACCTACTTTTTGGTTTTTCACTTTATTGCGATTTCATTGATGGCTAAGCAAACTGTACGAGCAAAGTATTTTTGCTTTTTAAAGTGGAAAATCTGCAACTGTGATGTATCTCTGTCAACGGCTTTCTTATAGAGGAAACATACAGAAGATCTAGGTGTTGATTCAATTGGACAGCATGCTTAAAATTAATGCTACAGCTTAAATTGTTAATTTTCTTCAGAACAAGGCATGTATAAGCTCTGACTTTTTTTGCCTTGTATGAATATGAATATAAGAGGATAAATAATAGGAATCCTATACTTGAGTTTTGGCCAAATGCTGTTGCATCCAGTTTTAAGTATTCTCTCTCAGTTGTACCTTTCTCGCTGCCATCGAGTTATTTTGATCGATCTCTAACAAAGAAGAAAGATTTTCCTTTAGAGCTTGAACAAGCTAAATATTGAGTACTAAGAAAAAGATTTCTGATGGTTTCTTGAGTTCCAAATTTTACTGCTCTCCTCAGCGAAGACACTCAACACAAGTAATATAACCAAAAAGGCCGCTTTTGTACCAGTGGTAGTACCGGTATTCAAGTAGTCTACTCTGGAACTTCTTCTCTGACATAAATTTCAAATAGTAACAGAATAGCTTTGCCTTTTTTTGTGTTATCAATTTTTTATTGCAGTCCATTTTTGGAAGTTGACGTTTGGTCTAAATTGAATTGCAGAAGAAGAAACTGATCCATACAGAATCCCAACCAAGCATAACATGCGAATGGCGCTCTTTTGGCTAGTACAGGGATGTCAACCAGGAGATTCCTTGGTCTTACATTATTCTGGCCATGGTTCTCGACAAAGGAACTATAATGGTGATGAAGTTGATGGATATGATGAGACCTTGTGTCCACTTGATTTTGAAACACAGGGTATGATTGTTGATGATGAGATTAATGCATCTATTGTCAGACCTCTACCTCGTGGTGCTAAGCTTCATGCAATCATAGATGCTTGTCATAGTGGAACAGTTCTTGATTTACCATTTCTTTGCAGGATGAGCAGGTACTTCTTTAGCTACTTATTTGCTTTGGATTAAGATCTTTATCTTATCATCTTAGATTGGATGGTAATTATAATGCAAGTATCTGAATAATGTTATCTAGAATGCAGTATTTCAAACTAACAAGATACAAACATGATGTAATTTTGATGATGATAAGAAAAAAGATATGCACAAACTACCGAAATCTTATAACTGGCATCTCTTTATTATTCATATATAAATATTCCATTAGCTTGTTTGTAAATGCAAGCATTTTCCAAGTTTTCGTCTTCATTTTTTGTTATTATAAAGGCACCAAATAATTCTCCTTATGATTTTAATTTAGAGCTTTTACATGATTAGATTGTCATTTGAGGGTGCTTATGAGCTCCAATGACTGCCTCGAAGAGTTGGGTGATACTAATTTATTCTCTGTTTCTAAACAACTCCTTTGTTTGTTTTGTCATTTTAATTGCAAAATCCTCACTGCTTTCGTAAACTTATCTTATCCAAATACTTAAATTATTACTATGATATCATAGTATCATACATCAAATATAATATGGCCATCAAGTGGAATATTTTCATACAATATCTTGCTGCAGTTGAATATTAAACTCATCAGACATTGTCTTTAATGTTGAAACATTATCATCCTGGGCTGGACCTTGTGATGGTCCCCTTTTCATAAATTATTTTATATACTACTTTATAGTTACGTTCATTATGAGTGACATTTTGGTAATTAGGAGTGGGCAATATGTATGGGAGGACCATCGTCCTCGATCCGGTGTGTGGAGAGGATCAAATGGTGGGGAAGTTATTTCCTTCAGTGGCTGTGATGATGATCAAACTTCGGCAGATACATCTGTAAGTTTTGCATTGATGATAGGAAAACTAATGTTTGATTCTTTGTGGAACACAAACTTAAGTTTAGCTGGTAAATTTGTTCAATAGGCTTTATCAAAAATCACTTCAACTGGTGCCATGACTTTCTGTTTCATCCAAGCCATTGAGCGCGGTCATGGAACCACGTACGGGAGCATCCTAAGTTCAATGCGTACTGCAATTCGAGATGCTGGAAGTTCTGGTCCATCCCTTGGAGGTGGTGCGGTGACATCTCTTCTGACCATGCTTCTTACAGGGGGGAGCTTAAGCACTGGTGGCCTTAGACAGGTATTTCCATATCCTGTTAAACTGTCTACATTCACATATATATAGTACTGTATTCCTTCTGGTGTCGCGTATACATGTAGGGATAAGGTTTTCAAATCATTATAGTCCTACTGGTTGGTGATTGATCAGTGTGCAAACCATACTGAACTGCATATAGCTGTTCCAAATTCACTTTGGAACTTGAAGACATAACCATGAACTTCCTGAGTAATTTCTCACATTAGTGATTTGTAACTGCACATCATCTCACAACTGGAACCTCGACATCTTCAAATATTGTTTAAAGCAATTCTTAGCTCTCATTGTTTTACTGTGCTAGGCAGTTCTGATCATGTATGCAAACCATACTGTACTGCATATAATAGCCATTCCGATTTCACTTAGGAACTTGAAGACATTATCCATGAATTCCACTTCCCTGATCAATTTTTGGCATTAGTGATTAGTAACTCTGATCATCACATAACTGAAACCTCATCATCTCAGATAATTGTTTAAAGCAATTCTTAGCTCTCCTCTTTCGACTGTGCTAGCTGGACATTTGAAGAAACTTTAGGATTTGTGATTTATGACGAGAGCATCACGAAAACTTGAGTTAGATGGTCTTACGGATTAAAATGGTGCCCTAATCCGAACCTAAACTCATATCTAATGGCACATTTTGTAGTGTTTGGATCTGAATTTTGACTCATCCATTAGACGGATGATATGTATGGCCCTGATGATTTCCACAGTGAACATAAATAAATGATTGAGGAATCCTATTTGTGTGTTAAATTGTTGTTTTTGCTGCAGGAACCGCAACTAACTGCTTGCGAACCTTTTGATGTATATGCAAAGCCATTTTCCCTATGATCATCACTGTCTTTGTTTACGTAACTTATTGTCGGGTTTGCGTCGGTGATTTATACAAGTGCGGATTATTATTAATTTATAGAACGTGCAGCTGTTCATTGTAACAATTTATGTAACTAATTCTTTTGCCATGGTTCATAGGACCATGGACCATGGAAATTTTCTAGATTTCTAAATCGAATTTGATCGACTTTTGTATTTATCTGGATAGTTTGTTGTGTTTATACATGAATTTAGTATTTTATTTTGTATAACCCAATTAACTTCCAACTTTTTGTAAGTGGAAAACAGTATTCGGTGAATCATTGTTGGTTTGAATGAAAATTGATCACAGTATTAGGGTTGGATGGCATGGACCGCCTTCGGTTTTTTCCTCCTCAAGGCTACGCAACAATTATTTTCCATTAAGTAATGTGGTCTTATCAACTCAATAAAGTGACGTGGTCTTGTATTGTTTTCGAAGAAATAACACATGCATTCTTCTCTTTATTATCATTTCAAATGTAGAATAAATACAATATTGAATTATTATTATCAAAATTGTATTTTAATTCATTTTCAGGTTTACAATCCACGGACTCGATTTATTAGTTAAAGATGAATTGTCTTATCAACCAATCTGCGCTTTGTCGTCAATTATATTTATTTATGAAAATGGTCACTTTTTTTGGATGAATTAAGGTATAATTGTAACTAAAGATTCGAATTTTTTAGATGGTAAAGAACGAATCTTAGATTTCTTTATCAACACAAAGAGTTTTGGGCTATTTGAATATCCACAAAGGAACTTATATAATATGAAAATTTAAGCTTTGAAAGTCAGAAAATCATCTTTACTTTTATTTTTACTATCACTGCAGGAAAATCAACCTCATTTTGGAAAGGAAGAAGATGTCCTGAGATTGCATGTTTCAAATTAATTAGAAAATTAACCTAATTAAATTCTCACAAATTTCAGAATTTCGAACAAATGATTATTAATATTTATTTTTCTTAAATGATTTTTTAGCAATTACAGTCTGTTTCAAGTTGGGATTGATTCTAGTTAATATTTTGTAGGCAAACGATCAATTATGTATATACTCACATGCACGTACGTATTTGTAAATTTACCAAAATTGCGATGTTGGGATGATAAATAATATAAGTATCATTTAAAAAATTAGTATAATTTAATTATAAGTGTCATTATATACAACGTGATATATACATAATACATATAATTAAATATTTGTTTTGAATAAGGCCATTATATTTTGAGAAAATAAAAGAGTTGATGCACTGAGCAAAGGATACAGTCTCCCTACAAACACTCCTACATCTTGACCATTACATAGGCAGTTTGTTACACCAACCAAAATAAGAGGTAAAAATAAAGAAAATTAGTAAATCATTATACAAAACCTTACAACCCAGAAAATTAAGCAATTCTTCAATTTTTATAAAGCTGGTAACATGCAAATTAAACTTTTTATGTAATTATTAAAATATATTCTCTCGTTTTATAATTAATAATTATACAAACAAAATTTATATATGCACTAGTATAAAAACTCCACCTTCTATCTCTCTCTAGAATTTTATCACTATACCCTTTTCTTCTCTCTCACCCTTAAAGCAAAATCACCCACTTTTGTTGTTACTTTATACCTTTTCACGTTCGTCTTCATCCGCTCTCATATCATCTCTTACGGCGTCGTCGCGTCATGGTTCCCGCCATTGTTATATCCGAGTAGAAACCCTAATACCTCTCTACCCGCTCCAGGTAAAGTGGAATCAGAGTAATAATTAGTAATACAACAAAAATCTTTACATTTATTGCGCAATCGCCGTTTATATTTTTTTCCCCTTTCCCCTCGATTGAATGCGTGGTTTTGATGCCTTTGATTTGATCAGCGGATCTCAATAGGGAAAGGGAGTGCTCTGAATTTATTCTTCTCTCCGAAAGACTAGGATTTATGAACCAGAATCAATCAAGGGCTGAGAGGAGCGATTCTGTACAGTACAGGAAAACCGGCCGATCCGGCAGCTCCTATCAGCAGCGTCAGTACTCCGGTGGCGTTTCCACTAAGGGCGGTGGTGGCGCCTCCTCCGTCCCCACCAATCCTTCTAACCGCAGGTGCGCCATCTCTGAGTAAGACTGAAACTTTGGTCTTGTTTATTGTATTTGCAAATTATACCAACGCTTGACCACATGTATGTATGCATGTATAATTTATTGAATCTTACTGTATTTTTTGGAGAAGAATTGATTGACTGTTATTGTGAATCAATGTGGAAGTATTTCGTCGTCCATCAACAACATAGGATTTCAGTCTCTCTGCATGATATGTTTAGACAAGATGATGATTTGGAGTTCATCCTTTCTTTATCTGAGATGCAGTTTTAAGAAGTATAACAACAATGCACCAGTAGCACAGCCGGGAGTAGGACCATGGAATGTAGATTCTAGCGATTCATCTGCCATAAATGCTGTACAGAATGGTGCTCATCAACAGCAGCCAACTCAAAGTACGTTTTATATTTTTCTTTGCTATGGTAAAGGCATTCTTTCTTATTTAAAATTTTCAGCCCTCGGAGCCACAAGTGTGACCTCAGTTGAGAATGCTCTAGATTTTTGTGAGAACTCTCTCTAAATAAAAGATAATGCATGGCTACTTTTATTTTCCTCATCTTGTTAAGGAGAATTTTCCCCAAAATTACAGAAAATTGAAGCTAGTATAAATATTTTACTGTCTTTCTGGTATTCTTCTTTCAATTTGGGATTCTGTGTGTCCTGCTGTAGGAGTACCTGAAGCACCCGCTAGCAAAACCTCTTCCAATCTCAAGCCGGCAGATGCCTCAACTCTAAAGACTACCCGACCTGTTCCTAAATCTCCATCCAGTAATGTTTCCTCGGCAGCTGCATCATCTAATGTTACTAATGCTAGCTCTGACTTCAAGGCCCCGGCGACACCTGGAAAAAGTATGGCATGCTGGTCATTGTATTGATTTAAGCTGTTAGTTCTTTTTTTCAATGTATATTTTCTGGTCCATTATTGTAATTTTGTAAAGGCCTTCCGTCTACATTTGTGATTGGCAATTTATACTGTTATTTTATTATTTAGCTGCAGGAGATGCATCTAAGTCATTTACCTTGCAGTTTGGGTCCATAAGTCCTGGATTTATGAATGGAATGCAGGTATTTTACAGTCAAATGCATCTTTATGAATGAAGTATTTATGTATTTTCCATTTCACTCTCTATTGTTGTCCTGCAACTCTATTTGTTAATAATAGAATTTGCATTGTTTTTCTATTGGTAGAT
This sequence comes from Monilaria moniliformis, assembly GCA_034509125.1. Classification (NCBI taxonomy): domain Eukaryota; kingdom Viridiplantae; phylum Streptophyta; class Magnoliopsida; order Caryophyllales; family Aizoaceae; genus Monilaria; species Monilaria moniliformis. Next base: position 83,230 of record JAYDZE010000001.1, read on the forward strand.
ACCTGCTCGAACAAGCTCTGCACCACCAAATTTGGATGAGCAGAAAAAAGAACAGGTTTGAGATTCTCCCCTATCATATAATTGATCTAGCATGAGGTAGTTGCTTAAGACTTGTATAAAAGAATAGAGCTGCTGGATGTTTGCCATGAATCGTAACAAAACTTGAAGTACTAGAAAGCATGTTTGTGCTGTGTATTCTGTAGATTTCTATACTTCATTTGTATCTTTCCAGCAGATGTGCTGTGTAGCATGGTGGAGATGAAAATGGGATGTTAAGTTATGAGGGAAGTTATTTACTTTTTGATCTGTTTAAGCCTCTGAAGAGTGGTACTTACATTGAAGAACTTAAAATGAAACTAATCACGTCTGTCATTTATTTCTTCTGGTTTTTCCAAACCAATAATTGAAAACTTCATCCACCAATTCTGATCACATATTTTTGTGATTTGATTCCTTTCATTTTTTGAAGATCACATTTATATATCTAGCACTAAAATAAAAATTCGAGTCGCTAATAACCTGCTGTTTATATCATACTTGTGTTAGTGACGAACAGTGACGGGTTATTAAATCGTTTCCTACAGGCACGTTATGAGTCTTCAAGAACAGCTCCTGCTTTGCCAACTCCATCGATCCCCAAGCAGGATTTTCCCCAAAAGGACGCAGGAATCCTTGACCAACCTAATTCTGGTGAAGCTCATTTAGCATCTAAACCGAAAAGGGATGCCCAAGTTTCAGCTGCACAACCTGGGATTCAAGCTCAGAAGCCTACACTACATCCTATCCCTAATATGTCCATGCAACTGCCATTTCACCAACCACAGATACCTGTTCATATTGGTGGTCCGAATCCACAAATGCTGTCTCAAGCCCTGTCAGGGACGATGCCAATTCCAATGTCCTTACCTCTAGGAAATCCACCAGTGCAACATTCAATGTTTGTTCAAAGTCTCCAGCCACATCCCATGCAGTCTCAAGGAATGATGCATCAGGGACAGGGATTAAATTTTTCTCCACAAATGAGTCCTCAGCTACCTCCTCAATTAGGTAACATGGGAATGAGCTTGGCCCCACAGTTTCCTCAGCAAGCACCTGTAAAATACAGTGGTTCTCGCAAAACTGTGAAGATTACTCATCCAGAAACTCATGAAGAATTGAGGCTTGATAGTTCACCAGCTCAAAGGTTACATCCTAGTGTGCAATCTCAGTCACAGCCTATTTCTTCATTTCCTCCTAATATGCCGATGAATTTTTATCCCAGTTCTTACAATGCCGCTCCCCTCTTTTATCCTCCTGCAAGCTCTGTTCCTCTTAGTAGCACTCAGGTTCCTCCCACTTCTCAACCGGCAAGGCTCTATAACCAGGTTTGCTATTCGCCCTTCTTAAGACTTCATTTAATCTAAGTTAAACTGAGTCTTTGTCTAAAGGAATTCGTTGAGAAGCAGATGTGTATAACCTTTAATGAGTGATTGCTTTATTATAATCCTAACATTTCCGTGGTATTAGAAAGGCATGCAACATTCAAACTTAAATGATTTGTTATTGGCTTTTGTATCCTTTTCTGCAGGTGACTGTGAAATCACCTATTGTCTTGCGTGCAGAGAAAGATCCTCTGCCACCCTCAGGTTCTCTATCTATTGGAAAAGCAGAGGCTTCAAAACCTTCAAGGTTAAAGGCCGAACATCCAGTTTCTACTTTGAGCTCTAGTCCACAGCCAAAGGCTGGTTTAGGAGCATCATATGTGTCCGTTACCTCATCAAGTCCTGTGACAGTGGAGAGGGATGTACCCTATTCTGCTTCTGGTTCAGCTGCCATGGATGTTCCTCTATCAATATCAACCGGCTCTTCTGATGGTTCCAGAACAGGAGCAGTACATACTGACTCCCTCAAAGATAAGCCTAAAAGTAGCGGCCAGCAGGAACAGGTAATTCATGGATTGCTATTCTTTACATTTATTTAATTTGTTGGGCTGGTTGTACACTTCAATAAAAAATTTCTTGAGTTATGAGTATGAGTTTTCACATTTTTCCAGGATCACAGCCTATCTACTTCTCTCTCAAGTTTGCCTTCACAAATGTCTGAAGCTGCAACAATGGAAGCAAAACATATACCATCTGAAAGTGACAAGGATCCATTATTGACAGCTGTAGCTGCTACTTGTGAGGCTTCTAGCATGACAGGTGAGGTTGCCACAGAAGAAAATACTGAAAATATATTTAAAGGTTCAGGAGCGCAAGTTCTAGATAACACACAATCAGAGCCTAAGGTTATAGGGGGATTCAAGCAAGCAGAAGCAATATCGGCTGAAAGTAGTCTGAAAAACCCCATGAAGTCCCTTACTTTGGAATCTCCCGAAACCATAGGTAAACTTAAGGAAGGCTCTAATCAGGAGGTAGCATCTATCAATGGTGGCTCATCAGAACATACACAAGAAAAGTCAGAAGAGTTATCAAGCTATTGTTCCAATGATGTTAAGAGGGAAGGTAATTTAGCAGTGCCTACTGGCATATCCCGTGGAGAAGAACTTGAGAGTTCTGTGCCAGTAACTGCTTTACCTGAGCAACATGATACTTTTTCTGCTTCAAATGCGTTATGCAGCATGCCCAAGGGCAGTGACATGGGAGAAAAAACTGTTGTGGATGGTGCTATTGTGGATCGAGAGTCTGCCCTGATCTTGGATCCTCCTCCTCCTGAAGGTTGTGTGAGATCTGAAAATGAAACTATGACCAGTAGCACTGGTGTCTTAGTTTCTCCATCTCGATCTAGTGTCAAAGAAAAAGGTTCAGAGGCGAATGCGGCAAAAGGTATTGCACCCAAGGTTAAGAAGAAGAAAAAAGAGCTATATAGAAAAGCAGAAGCTGCTGGTACAAGTTCTGATCTTTATATGGCATACAAGG
>JAYDZE010000001.1:86226-97274 GCA_034509125.1 Monilaria moniliformis
TTGGTCTGAGTGTCCGCGATACCAACCGTGACATCACTTATTCGGTGGGGAAACCTACTGAGTAAGGGGTGTTACACCAAATGTCAAATATATTAAAATATTACTTAGCCTTCTATCCATGGCATGAACCTTAAAAAAACTCAAAACATATATTTGACTGATACTTTGTCCAATCATCCTTTAAAATAATAGGCAACTAAGGCTTACTAAACTGGTTCACTATAACCCCAAAACTGGTTCAATGCGAAACAATGGAGAAAGGGAAGATGTTGTATTGAGAGTTCTTCTCTTTCCCTTTAATATAATAATGTGATATGTAATAATATGACAACTGGAAATGGTGAACTCACCTCATACATTCCTTAAGATTATTTTAACAAGAGAATGACAAAAAAGATGAGAGAGAGAGACTTATGGCGCTCGCTAAAACACAATTATATGTAAAGTTAGATATAGTACAGGTTATGGCGCTAGAATTAGGAGAAATCATAATACATACACAAAACATGAAAATATAACAATATTGTGCTTGTAATCCAGCGGTTAGGACAACTTCCCTTTAGGCAATTATCCAGGGTTCGACTCCCACCCAGTGTAAAATTTAAAGTTTTTCTGCGGAATCGGTTTCAGTCGGTTAACCGACTAACCGACTCTTGAACGGTTCTAGTTCCGGTTATTGGATTGGGTAAATCCTTAGTTGGTTAACCGACTAGTAACCGAACCGACGATTTAAGCAGCCTAGCAGCTACCCCTAATAATCGCGGGGTTAATATAATTTTGGATAATTTTACCCCTATGATTATGTTCTGATGAAGCTATAATGATGTCCGATTTTATGAAATATTAGTCTTCCATATTTGAATCCAATGGATCAGACTTTGTCTTAGTTATGTATTAAGGGTGTGGTTTTACCCTAACGTACCCCTATAGTTGTATTCAAATTCGAACCATATCTTAATGTAGAACTAAGACCATATATTAGCCTTAGAATTTGAAGATTACACAACTAAGATTGATGACACGTGACAACCTTAGAATTTTAACATTACATGGGTAGGGGTAATTCTTTCAGTTATTGCAAAATCAGTTACGGAAATCGTGTGATTCCTGCGAGATATGGCGTGATACCCGCAATTGCGTTATGTTGATATACGTTCAATGTTATGTTGTATATTCAATATTATGCTGATGTAAATTCAATGTTATGCTAAAGTATGTTTCCGAATTTGTAGTTGCGCCTTTCATTTTCAATGACAGCTGGCACACATTTTATCTCTCCTAAAATATCTCAAAATTTTAAATTCCATATAACTCTTTGATTTAAATTATTTTTTTCACAAATCATATATCAAATTAAAGATAATTTTATGAGGATTCTAATGAAATCCTAATTACATATGTTCACATAAAGAAATTTGCATGAAAAAATTGAATATGTAAGTATCTCAGCAAACTTGCGTTATGCTGAAGTAAATTTAATGTTATGTTGATGTACATTCAATGTTATGCTAAAGTGTATTTTGTCAAATTTATTGATATTGTGGGGTTAATATATTTCCATTGTGCAGAAGTACATGAAATATTATATTTATGTAAATTCAATGTTATGCTGATGCAAATTCAATGTTATGCTGATGCAATTCATTGCTATACTTAAGTATATTTCTGAATTTGGTTATGACACCAATGACAGCTAGCAACTACTCTTAATTATTGCGAGGTCAATATAATTTTGAACAATTTTACCCCTATGTTGATGTTCTGAAGAAGATATAATGATGTCCGATTTTATGATATCTCAGCTTTCTATTTTTTAATCTAATGGATAACATTTGGTGTTAGTTCTGCATTAAGGGTTTGGTCTCACCCTAATGCACCCCTATATATATATTGTCATATACATATACATATATATATATATATATATATAATATCAATAAAAGTATTACACTGCATGCAGTCAGAACCACTACACCATCACACAAGGTGGAGAATATACTACACCGCTCACATAAGGTATTGAACACAAGACCTCTCCGTTAAGGAGAGTCATATAGTGTCTCGTTTTGGTATGTAAACTATGCCTCATTGTCATATTCCATCTAATTACTAAGTGTATATTTATTTAGCCAAATGAGAGGTTGTTCTCCTCACTAAAATTTTCACCATTTCTCAATGTACGAATTAAATTACTAAACTATCCTTATAAATTAAAATAAGTAAGGATACTATGGGTATATTAAAATAATAAGAATATTCATTTTATCATATTCATTAATAGAAGTTAGTTTATAGTTTTACAAGAGAATAATACAGTGAACTATCTCCATTAAGAGAACATTAAAATGCAGTTTTAGAATATAAATAATTAAAAGATAACAGTTCCTACTTGAAGGATTGATTGTCTTGAGAAAGGTAACAACTAAAAATATTTGGACCATAATTTTGTAATCACTTTAATCATAATATCACCTCTAACAATTTTGTAAGGATAATTTTCACTTAAATCATAACTTTGCGTTGACTTCTGGTCAATTCTATAACTGAACTCGGAAAATAAAATCATAAACTTTATTATGTTTCGCAATTGCCCCACGACGAAGTTTCCCGGCAAATGCAATGTTGAGGTGGCGCAGACATGTATTAATATTGCTAATAAGGATGACAAATGGCACCTAAAATGACGCCGTTTTAATTTTATTAAACTAGAAAAATATAATTTTTTCCCACTTCACCATGTATCTCTCTTCCACCTCACCATCCTCTCTCCCACCTCACTCTTCGTCATACGACATTGTCCATTTTCTCTTTCTCCAACAATCGTCTAGCCGCCATCATCAACTGCGACGACATCATCGACTACTTAGGCGCCAAGAAGGTCAACCAAATCACCAAGGGCTTTAGCACCACCAAATCTCACACACCACACACACTTTTCAAGAAAGAGAAGAAAGAAATAGAAAAACACACACGAAAAAAAGACTAACAACATCTCTTAATCCATCTCTATCTACAGAATCCAACATTTTAATCGAGTTACAATGGTTATTACCATATTACAACACAAAATTCTCTAATTCAGAGAGCCGCAAGACTGTCGCCAACTCTCTGCCGCCAATTTGGGTATGAAGATGTGGGAGTTTCATAGGTGATCCCAAATATGAGGAGGTTGCAGGGCGGCACAGCGGCAGAGGACGACGACAATAGCACTCAGCTCCTGAGGGGTATTAGGAGGAAGGAGACGAGATTAGGGGGTAGGAAGATGGGGTATTGAAAAGAAAAGAAAGGAAAAAGAATGGAAAAAGAAAAAGGGTTTGAAGGAGAGGCCAAGATTGTCGCTAGATTGAGAAAGAGGAAAAGGATTTACGTGATTGGGGGTTTTGTGTAGGTGAGAGAGAAGGAGTAGGACGACGACGGTGGTGGTGGTTGGAAGGCGACTGCTGCTCGGCCAGTTGCAGAAGGAGCAGCAACGAAGGCGATTATCGTCAGTAACGGTTGTCGAAAGAAAAGAGAGAAATTGAAGGGTTTGGGGGAGACATGACGGTGGTGGCTGTAGATAACCGGGAGGAAAGAATGAGGGAGACAGTGGCAGCCGGATAAGACGAGAACTAGGGGTTGGGTGGGAGGGTATTGAAGAAAAAGAAAAGAAAAGGAAAAAGGAAATAAAAGGAAAAAATTTATTTTCATGAAATGACGTCGTTTTTTAGCATCGCCAAACGACGTCATTTTGTTCACCGAACGTTTTGTCCATTTTTAGAAATTTCGGCTTCCACGCCACTACCAATTTGTCTAAAAAAAATTGATCCATGGGACAAAATCGAAACATAATAAAGTTATAGATTTTATTTTCGTGTTCAAAACTTGTGTGATCAACTAGAAGTTAGTGTAAAATTATAATTTAAATTACAATAATCCCATTTTGTAATTACAACATGACCAATTTTATTCTACCGAACTTTATCCAACATGTCGTTGAATATTGCCACGTGAACACACCAAATGTGTAAGCAAAATCCAACTAAAGTTAAATTACGACAAAGAAAATTGAGGGCACGTTTGGTAGGTCTGACCATATATGACAAGATAAGAAAATTGTTATAAAAATCAGAATAAGAATCAAGATATTAATCAAGATAAGTTTTTATATTAATTGTTTGGTAGATAAGATTAAAATTAGGATAAAAATAAGTGATGTGTTTAGTATTATTAGATATTTTACAGATAAGTTATAAAATGACTCTTTTACCCTTGTTATAAGTAAGATTATATTTGTTTTCATTTGTTTGTGGTTACTCTTTTAATGATTGACGAAATAAGATATATTAGTTTTTAATCAAATAATAATAGTGTTATTTAAATTAATTAATTAATTAATTATGTAAATTAAACTAACCATTATTATTGATTTCCACTTATTGCAGTTAATAAAACTATTTTTGTTTCATAAACATTTATTTAATCATTTCAATTATTAAGTGGACCATCACATTTGTTTCTTTAAAAAGTCATATAATGAAATCGATTATATAGAGGAATGAATCCTCTCTTTTTAAGACCACATTAGATTAACAAATATAAATTGATTTTTTCTTATTTGACGATAAGATTAGCTTAATTAGTCAATAAATTAACCATTAATTAAGCTAATTTCATCACCCCCAATTTGGAGACGCCAGAAAAATTAGAACGGCGAAAACGAAATCAGAGTCACGCGTCGCCGGAAACCATGCAAAGAGCCTTCGTTTCGGCGACGGCTACGGGAAAATCACATTCATGAATCTGACGAAGATTTTTGGTGCAAAAAAAGCTCAAACCACTCAAGAGTGGTGAGCAAAGAGTTCAACACAAAATAGCGTGCATGCTGTCAAGGATTACAACCCAGCACGCAAAACACAAACAGAAAAAAACCAGCGAAGAACAAAAGAGAAGAGGCAGGTCAGCCAGCAGAGCACAAAAAGTAACAGCAACAACTAGAAAAAAATCGCACAAAAGCAGGGATCCGACGAAGAAGATAATACACCCAAAAATTCTAGCGATGGCAATACACCCAGAACCAAAATCACCCACAATCGAACAAGCTTCGTTATCACCAAAATCAGAAATAAGACATCAACAAAAATAAGAAACCAGAGTCACCCCCGACGGCAAAATCCGACCACAAAAAATCATCCAGAGTACAAACCAAAATTTCGACGAAATGGAGCCCATGAAAGGGAATGATATATCAAACCAAAGAGCATTCAGAACTCAAACCAAAATCACAGCAAAAAGCACATCCAAGAAACACAGAAAGCAAAAATACTGAAAATCATCCATATTGCACCCGAAAAAGCAAAAACACCCTAAGATAATCCAAATTGAAACAAGAGTTGAGAATATAGGCTCAAATCTGGAAAAGATCACCATGGCCTCCGACGGCGGCGAAGCAACCAACAACAGCAACAAGATAAACCCAAGATGGCCCCAAAAAAATAGAATTAGACGCGAGGGCAGAGACAGAAGAATAAATGCGCTTATCTTGTTTAACTGCTTGAATTATGAAAAGTGCGGGCTTTTAGGTAGGCTCGCAGCAAAATACGGGCCGCTATGGAGATACTAAACAGCCGGTAAATACTGTTGGAGCTGGGGTCAACGCCCTTATTCAAACGCACCCTGAAAATATAAGTAGTGTTCGGATACTTTTGACTATATGTGAGCATTTAAGAATAAATTTATATAGTCTGGAGTATTTTGAATAATTTGTGATTCCTCCATGTGGAGGCAACGAACTGCTGTTAAAAAAAAATTATTATTTGAGACATTTTAAATAAATGAGCAGCCAATTCATAATTTGATTTTTTGTCATTTTGTTGGAGCTCTCGAGAAATTTCCCAGTCACTGATTCACTATAAAACTTCCTCTCCTTTGCCGCGTTTCCAACTCGCTCGAATAATCAGGTGAATTTCGCTCCAACCTGCATAGGATTTCGCTAATGCGCCCTCGCTTTGTACACACTGTTTGTTCATTAAACTAACAACTGTTCTTTTTCCGGTGCATTTCAGGTTCATTCTTCATTGCTGGAGGGCACTTTCTTAAAGAAATTGCTCATTAAGGTTTCCATTGCTTACAATTTACGAATTCGGGGGTTTTACCTCACGCGCGTGAGTAGGTTCTCTTTTGTATCACGTTACTGAAGAAGCATGAATTTTATTTTATTTTTGGGTGGAGGGGGGAGGAATGTTCCCAGTTCAATTCGTACATGTGTTATGGGGTTCGTGATTAGATATTAGTTTTGCTGCTAGCGGGAGTTTTGCTGCTAGCGGGAAATCTTAGTTTTATGTTAATATAGCATTGGTGAATGCATGTATTTGAGTTGTTCGACGAACCCCTGGCGTCGAAAGTGCTTGAATTATATATTTGTGTCGATAAATGGGTGGTGGGCAGTGAGTCTCTGGGTTATTGTTGAGTCTCTCTTAGGTTTTAATCAATTTTTTACCTTTGCTTTCTCAGTGATCTGTCTAATTGTATAGCACTTGGTCCTGGCCTCTTCCAAATAGGAATAACTAGCTGTTATCAATTTAGAATAAGGTTCTCTATGTGCTCATTATTGCAAATGGAGGAGCATAGTATGGAGGAATTCATTCTTTTGTTGTATATCAATCGTGTGTAGTTTCTGATACAGTCAATTGATTATATAGGATTACATATTGCTAATATATGGTAAAGATATATTCTAATCTAAAGCATACCTATAGCATATCTCTAGGATTTATTTCTATCTTTACAACACTCATTGTCCAGAAGATTCAAGAACAAAGAAATTTCTGAGGCAGTGCAGTTATTTGCTGATTTGATGTAAATTATAAATTTGGATTTGGGTGGATGTTGAACCTGTTGAACATGTTACAAGGAGTAGTAGTGTTGGCTTGGGTAGATGGGCTGCATATGATACAGTCATCATACTTTGTCCCTGCATCCTTGCCTGGTTGACTTAATTAGGAAAAGGCCGATTTCCCAGCTTTACAGCTAATTTATGAGTATATATTCAATCAGACCGCCGACAACTTCAAATTTAAGGCTGATGCTTATGGTTAACTATCTAACTTAGAACATCTGCAGGAGTACCATTTTACATTGTTATATTTTCCAACACTGCTGTAGGAGGTGTCGTAATATTACCACTATTTTGGATTTCAGATTGCTTGAGGGAGTTACTTGATGATGCTAAATGCATCAAGACCTCGGTTGTCCAGACATAGCCTGTAAAATTGTGTTTGTTGTCAACCTTTTTCTTCCTTTCCCTTGGAAGCTGAGGGGAGTTTTTCAAGCATTATATCTGATTCACTAGTCTGGTTGGCTGGTTTAATCCTGAAATGATTGACCAACTGGGGGTGATCTTTGGAGTTCAAGAACCCCCAGCCAGTAAAGGGCTTCCATTTTCCTTCTCTGTTTTGCTTTCAAGGAAATTATGGCTGGTAACATATATGGGGCTGATTCTTTTGAGCAAAGAAGTTCCCTGAATTTGATTTTTAAAAGTTTTACCTCAATCACACAGTCGTCTTTATATGCTGAGATAGTTTGCTTATGCAATTTGTAAACAGCTACTGGCTTGACTCTCTGTACATGATACAGGTTTAGCAACTTCCTTAGGCATAGTAAGAGCTACTTGAAGTATCATGGCCAAGCATCATCCTGATCTAATTATGTGCAGGAAGCAGCCTGGGATAGCAATTGGACGGCTCTGTGAGAAATGTGATGGAAAATGTGTGATCTGTGATTCCTATGTGCGCCCTTGCGCCCTTGTCCGGGTTTGCGATGAATGCAATTATGGATCATTTCAAGGTCGGTGTGTCATCTGTGGAGGGTTTGGGATATCAGATGCATACTATTGCAAAGAGTGCACACAGCAAGAGAAGGACCGTGTTGGCTGCCCTAAGATAGTCAACCTAGGAAGTGCTAAAACAGATCTGTTCTACGAACGCAAGAAATATGGTTTCAAGAAACGGTGATCTATGAATGTATGTTTTGAAAACCTCATACTTCCGATGCTTATGAATTCTCTCTGGTCTAATCTGACATGATTATGAGGTGAGACAGTGTATGAGATCGTCATCTGAAGGAAAGCAGTAGTATTCTCTTCTCCCCTTCTAGTCTAACACTATGTTTGTAGATTTTTTGGATCAGTGAAGGATAGATATGCTCACTCATGTCTATGATAATGCATGTTTATATTCCATTCCTCTTTTGCTCTTCTTTTATACATGCTCTTATAGTATTGTGTTTTGTTCATCTTTAATTTTGATTTTTTTTTTAAATGTAGAATTTATGGGTTATCGGGTGTTGATGATGCATGTTTTATGGGATGCTAAATTTTGTATCTTCTTAGTGTGTTTGTGTGGGTGTGTGAAGGGACATACAGCCTTGTTTTTGTCTTAGAATGTGTTCGAATTTTGGGACATTGAGATGCTTGAGAGTGGAAGATTTGAAACAGTGGACAAATTTGGTCAATTTGTTTGTCAGCTTTTTCTATACTTGGATGCTTAACTAGTGCTGAAGCAAATCACATTGTGCCGTGTTGTGAGCAGATAAGTGTAGTAGAGTTATCATTTTTAAATATTTTTTATTTGTTGGCTTAGAGTCTAATAAGATATTTGTATATATTTATCACATAATATATTTTAGTAGATAGATTAAAATGGAAAAATAGAATTATTGATTGTGGATAAAGGGAGTAACATAATAATACTTGGACATTACCAAAGACCAAACTTCAAATAAATATTTAAATTATCGTGCTATTTCTTCAAGAAAAAAAGTATTTTGCTATGGACGACTGTTTATTATTAAACTATGTTTATAAGGTATAATACTATAGAGGGAAATTCATTTAAAAGGGATGAGTAGCAAATACATTTCTAATGTTTAGAGTGAAAATCAAATAGCTTTCTAATGTTATATTTTGTGTAATTCACAGCAATTTGTTTTCTATCGTTCATAATATTGGGCAAATAACTCATTTTGTCTAATGGGAAGTTAACAGTTGTTAGACGAAAGGATATTGTTTGCCCATTTTTATAAACATTAAAGAACTATTTGTTTTTTGTTATGAATGTTAGGAGTGTTTTTGCTATTTTATCCTTTTTCTTTTTTTCTAAATTCTTACGTTTTTTATTACAATTTGTTAACAAATTAAAATTTTGGTTTATGCATTTTTTTGAAAGAGAAGACATTAAGAAATCAAGAAACGTCGTCCTCAACAATGTCTCCAAGCCATCTAAGGAAAGAGTCAGTCTAACACATTAACCGATTACTAAGTCTAGCATGTTGTGCTAATTTATGAGTGGCTTCATTACTTAGTTTATGCATTTTAATTCTATATTATAGTATTTCTTTCTTTCTTTTTCCAAATACCTAACTTATGCCTTCTTCGTTATATACTATATTTCTAATAATTTTATGAATAAGATAATGAGTTAATGATAATTTGAGATGCAGGATATATATGCCTTCTTAATAGTTAATTCCATGCTATATTTTTATATTATATTATATGATATTTGAGTTCTCTCTTAAATTCAGATCTTAAGTGGCATTTTCTATATCATTTATTCATATATATCTTTAAACTTTCATTTTAGGCATTTTTAATTTGTATACTTTTTTTAAAAATAAATCATACATTGAATTTTTAGCGGTCATCATTGACTGAATAACATATATAAAAAAGATTATAAGTAAGTATACTTCAATCCTTTATTCTATGTAACATAGCCATATTCTTTTTCATTCTTATTTTTCTAAACCCTCCATTTGATATCTCTATATTTTAAATATATTTAAGTCAAAATTTTTGTTAAAAAATTATATAATTCTAGAATTTATATATATATATATATGTGTGTGTGTAGGTACACATAATAAATTTTTTATACAATTTTATAGATAAAGCAAAAACACCCTTAACGTTTATAGCGAAAAATAAAAAGCTCCCTAACTTTCATAAAGTTGGGCGAATAATTTCCCGGTCTAATAGCTGTTAATTTTTCGTTATAGGGAGGAAGCTATTTGCCCAACACTATGAATGATGAGAACAAATTACAAAAAAATAATATTGGAGAGCTATTTGATTTTGCCGTAACCATCAGGCATCAACAATGTTTTGTATAGTTATCCCTATTTAAAACAGTTTGAACTATTTGTGTGCATCTTAAAAAGTCTTAATATTTACACTTCCCATTTGGTTTTCTAATGTAGCATCTGTCAAATTTTGAGTGATAAAATGATTAGTTCTTGCTGAGTTGGCGAGATTGGTCTACTTAGCATCCAAGTGAGCATCCACGTGTATGATTATTTTTAATTGGACATAAAAATATTGCATCAGATGGTTCCGTCAGAATAAGAATATCAATTAAAATGGTGGGCCTATTGGAAGCATCGATGATTTTCTGATAGGCCCGCGAGTGTGGCGGCGGTTGGATGCTTGACAAAGACTAGCACATAAAGACTAGAGTGGTGTGGTGGCCAATCCAACCCCACAAAAGGTGGGAGAGAATGTGTTGAGACTTGAGAGGAGAAAGTGAATCTCGAGCAATGGTGAAAATACGCACTAAATTGTCATATACTAATTTTAGTATTTCACCGTAAGTTGTGTTTCTTCATTGTGATTTTAGCTTTTTTTAGGGCCAAATTACATACATAATCGAAAATGAAGAAAACCAAGGGGCATGCGAGGGGGCTGTTTGGGAGTGAATTTTTGGTGTAATAAGTCAAGATAGATTGTGTTGTGTCGCCCTAAATCTCAACAAAAACAGATAGGGCAGGTAAAATATATTGGCCTCATTATTGTATTGGATTTTAGGTAATAATTATCTCCATCATAATTGACTAGACATTATAATTCAACCATATATTACCTACATGTTATTTTAAAAGATACTCCCTCCGTCCGCGAATAAGTGTCCCATTTGAAAAAGGCACGGGTTTTAAGAAATATAAAGTAATGTGAGTGAAAAAAGTTAGTGGAATGTGGGTCCCACTTTTATATATTAGTTTTATAATTGAATGTGAGT
>JAYDZE010000001.1:106575-116581 GCA_034509125.1 Monilaria moniliformis
AAGGCAGGTCGTTCTCTCTCCAATTTAAAGACAATCATTCCACTGTCATGACCAGCAGCCAGAAGGTTCATCTCAGGATGGGCTGCAAGGATCCAGAACCTGTCATGCTCCCTACGAAACGTCTGAAGGCCAGTTCTTTTAGTAGCATCCCAAACTCGAATACTCTTGTCTTCGGAATTCGATACAATGATATCCTGTCGTGCATGGAACAGAACACACGACACATTGTTCATGTGGCCTCTCAATGTGTCCACCTCCCAAGCCTTTGTATCTGAGAAATATAAATGTAGGAGAAATAAGATTTCCAGGACTAGAAAAACAATACACAAAGCATCAGACAAGTTTCATTTAGACTACAAGATGCCTCAGACAGAAGGAAGTCCGTATACCCAGTTCCAAGCAAGGAATCAAAATGAAGCTAAATAAGAAAATTGACCAGACATTTCTTCAGTTCAGAAGGGATCAACTCAACCACAACGTTCATTATAAACTTCACCTAAATACGTACCAAACTGCAATCTTATCATTCTGCTACTCATACAATTGATAGGATAATAATCATCTAAGCACCAATTTTTTTTGACTGACTTTAACTAAATATGTTATATCTTACTTTACAGAAATTTACCCGTGAAATTTTAAGGTGTTTCAAATATATATTATGAACCACATGTAGAAGAAGCCTTAACACACACTCAAGCTACCAATTATCCAGGTGGTTTTTGGGAACCCCTACCTGTATACTAAGAACTGAATTTTAAATTGGGAATACATGCAATCAGGCAAATACAAAGCATGGCATATGATTTTGTACATAAGCGGAATAAACACATTCTAGCATAACTGTAAGGAATGCATTATAGAAACCAGTAGATTTCAAGTCACTATCGTGGTTCATTGGGGGAACGGGACACAAAACATTCTTAAACGTGAAAAAGGTCTACCCACCACCAGACTATGCAGTCGTAGACTATATATACATCTATCAATAGTTTCTCTAAATGCCAGCATTGATCATCCAAATATATACTATAAGGCCACGAAATAATAAACTGTTTTCAACATACCATTCGTACGCCAGATTTTAACTTGGCGATCATCTGCACCAGAAACAATCAAAGGGAGAGTGGAATGAAAAGAAGCCCAGTTAACCCCTCGATCATGGCCTTCCAGGACATACTTGACAACAGCATCAACCCCTCCAAAGAGATCTGAATTCATTTGCGACAGTCGTAGAATGTCTTCAGCAGGAGACATAGTGGATTTTTTCCTCAAGGCACCAATATCCCAAACACGGACGGTCTGATCCAAAGAGGCTGAAACAACGAGATCTTCTTTGGGATGAAATGAAGCACACATAACATAATGGTTGTGCCCAGTCAATACCGAAATGCAAGTTCGAGACTGCCAGTTCCATATTCTAATTGTCTGATCATCACTTGCACTGACAATCCAGGGAGCTTCATGATGAAACTGAACTGTACGGATGTAATCAAGATGACCAAGGAGACTAAATAGACAACGGTGCAATTTGTAATTCCACACCTTGATTTTGTAATCATCACCTGGAAGAACAGTTTTTAAACATGTGATATTGCTTCTCCAATAAAGATAAAATAAAATCTTTCGCTAAAGAATAACATGTTTGTAAATATAAAAGAAATCCACAGGCATGTTGTAAGTGCTTCATAAGTTGGTATCGTCTTCATAGAAGACTAAGTTCAACTGAAGGAACATAAAGAATTATCCACCTTTACAAACTAATAGCAAAAGAAGTCATATTAAAAGTCAAAAGCAGCTAAAATAAATGTATAATTACACATAGGACTGAGACAAGACATGTAGATAAATATTGAAGCTCTCACGAGAACATACAATTGGACGTTGTCATGTTTCCAGCTGCAACTGGCTGAGAAATGCTTCCTTAAGTTGAATCATGTCCAAAAACAATAACTCCTGATAGTAAAAAGAATAGGTTGTATGCTTTTATCACAGATCAGATTTCACAACACACATCAAAACTTCTATAACTAGAGCTTTAATTTAATGGATTATTTTGACCCCATCCTCAATTCTTTAAGATAAAATATTGAACTTGTGTCAGTTCCAAAATTCGTAAGACATCTACATAGAGCATAAGTAACACTAGTTCATCCAGAGTTACCTGCATTACCAGATCAAGATTCACCCACAAATTATAGTTCTCTACCAGAATGTTAAAACAGATAACGGTTAGTACAAGTTGTCCCAATCAAAATTTTCAGTGATAGAAGCACGTTTATATCATGGAGGCTAGTGCATTCAGTTCTAAGTGAAATTTATCCACGATGATTATTCTGATCCTGCGGATTAAAACACTATCTATCGATACTCAAAAACAATCACAACAATTCTCAACCACTCTAGACCAGAGATCATGATGCAAAACAACTAAAGCAAATGAGAGGAAAAACACAAAAGATAACAATCAACCGCAACAACAAACCAGACCTCCAGAAACGAACAGTGGCTGAGACTTATGGAAATGAACGCCACGAACGGGACCATCGTGCTCGTCGAAGCGATCAATGAGAGTGCCCATGCGGTAATCCCAGAGCTGGATGACGCCACTGTGCAGACTCGCCAAGATCCATGGCCGCTTGCTGTGGAAGCTCAGCCCTTTAACTCTATTACTCTTCGTCTCGAACTTCATCAACATTTCTTACAGTTCTTCGTCTCCAAATTAACAGTCTCAAATACGAACAGGAGAAATTGCGAAACGCATTCAAACGAAAAGTTCTAAAACCCTAACTGTGATTCTTAATCTTAACCTGTTTTAGATCTCTGAAGAGGTCTTGATGGATTGCAGGTGTAAATTGTGATGCAGAATATATGAATATCAACTGCGTATAATTTCTAGTCTACTGAAGAGGGGGGAGAGGTGTGTTCGGATCGAAGAGTTAAAATTTTAATCTTTATACATAGTGCGGTGGATTTTAATTTCACTTAAAATGGCATTTTTGTGTAAATTTAAATTTTCACCGAGTTTATGTATCATCTATAAAATCTGCATGTAAATTATCGAACTATTGATTTACTTAATTTTGCAACCAATCAAAATTTTGGCACTGATATAGCTTGCTAACTAAATTAAATGACACAATCTAACAACAACCAAAACCAAACGTGGTCACATTATACCATTGAATTTGCCACTGTACAAGTTGGGGCACCCTCCACATGATGAATCCCAAAATGAAGCAGCAAATCCAAAGTAAATTAACAGAATAAATCGATAGCATCTTATGGTAAATCAACAGAGTAAATCAATCAGCTATTGCTCTATTTTGTTACCATTACTATCTGGAAACTAAAAGCCATGCAAGAGTACAAATAATGACAAACTAGAAGTATATATCAATGCTTGGAGGTGGAGTTCCAACCACTGCCTTGTCATTAAGCAAATATTAGGTCAGGTCATCATTTAAATTGTACAGATTCTTCAATATATTGAATATAGAAATAGAGAATTGACATTCAAATTGTTGAGTTATGGAAGTATTACTAAAATATATGTTCAAGGAAAATTGCCTCGTACATGAAGATTGTTGATAAAGCTTTGGTTGGCTAGAAAACGAGGTATGAGGATTTTCATCTGTTGGTACATTTTGGTGGTCATATGTAGTGAATATGCTTTTGACTAAATTCATAATGATACAGCCTCTTACATGCATGTAAGTTATGTAGGAGAAGTGAGGAGTTTAGAGGTAGGAGGGGTGTAGCAATTATAAGAAAGAGGTGTTAGGATCTCAACTATGTATCGTACATACAGATGGGAGTTGAAAAATCTAACAAAAAAAATACAAAATCATTGTATGGTAGAGATATATATCAATGTGTGTTATCAGATGATGGAAGGAATGGGGTGCCTCCAGCTAAATGACTTGGAGTTGGTCTTTTTGGGTACTAAGCTGAGGCCAAACATTTCTTTGGGAGCTTGCCCTGCTTCCTTCAGCCCCGCCAGCTTGGCCACGATTGCAGCGCTCTCGTTGATGTGATCCATGTCATTGGTATCAGTCCACAGCTTACCGCACAGCTGCAGCCTTCGCTGTTTTGATTTCACCTCTATGCCCCACTTCTGGAATAGAGCTTCTCTTTCCTTTGCTGTGAGCTTCTTCAGCATCCGCCTGCTCAGCATCTCGCGCTCGCGTTGCAGAGCCTTTGGGCTGTTGAAAGAACCATTGGTGACAAGGTATTCACTGGAAAAGCATGCAGGAAGAGTGTATTAATTATGTATCTTACCTTGAGGGAACCTCGTCTTTTGCATCTTTGTTTCCAGTTTTGAGGAAAGAAAGCCGGCGATGCTCTACTTCCATGTACACCGCATCTGATGGATCTCCTTTGAAGAGCAGGTAAAAGTAGCTCCTATGGACAAGAGGAATGTGGCACGCGTCCCAGAGTTTGATGATTTCTCTTTTCCTCCTCTCAAACTCGACCTTCCAATCTGCATCACTTTCCTCCTTACCTTTGCTAGGTGCGGTCTCTTCAGCACCACTTGATCTCCTTTCCTTCTTACCCTTGCCTTCTGCAACTTCTTCTGTTCTTTCCTTCTTAGCTTTCCCAGCTGCAGTGTCTTCGGATGCCTTTTCCTTCTTAGTTTTGCCTTCTGCAGCACTACTCACCGATCTTTCCTTGTTCGTTTCCTGCTACCAAGTTTCGCTCATGAGGAACTAGCTTGATCAAATTTAATGATACATAGATCATTGACATGAGAGAGAGAGAGAGAGGTTGCTTGATTTACCAAACCCTGTTGCTTCACTGTCTTAGGTTTATCCTGTTGATTCTCCGGGTGGTCTTTACGTGGCGACTCAATGCTCTTCTCTGTGCTTAGAGATTTTCCCCTTGCTGAAATTCGGGAGTTTTGTCTGGACAGAACAGCACCATTTGACTGTTTTCTTGTACTGGACAGAGCATCATTGTTAGATTGTTTTCTCGCATCGGAGAGCCTCCCGGAGTCTTGTCTGGATAGAGAATCACTATCAGACTTTGCATCGGAAAGCCTGAAGGAGTCCTCTCTGGATAGAGAATCACTAATGAAATGTAGCTTTGCATCGGAAAACCTCTCAGAGTCCAGTCTGTCCAGAGAATCACTAATAGACTGTATCTTTGCGTCGGAAAGTCTTCGCGAGTTCTCTCTGAGTAAAGCAGCCAGTGTCTTCTTACCGGAAATCTTTTCTAGAATCGATGTTTCAGTCGCTTCTCGGCCTGGGCAGTTCATGATTGATGCCAGGATTGCTTCACAGTTTCTGGTCCTATCTGTTTTTGGACTGAGATCAGATGCATTGAAGTCTGATGAAGCAAGAGATCGCCCTATACAACTTAGAAAATTAGTCAGGGTAGGCCAGTGTGATAACTGATAATGTGTGTTGGCCTAGCGGATAAGTGGTTAATGTCTAAGGCCAAATGTCTCAGATTCGAGTCAACCTTTCTGTGTTTTTTAGATTTAATATTGCAATTACAAAAAAAAAGGATTAATGACCTGAAAGGCGCTCTCTGGCCTTATCTGTTTTTGGACTGAGATCAGATGCATTGAAGTCTGACGAAGCAAGAGATCGCCCTATACAATTTAGAAAATTAGTCAGGGTAGGCCAGTGTGATAATGTGTGTTGGCCTAGTGGATAAGTGGTTAATGTCTAAGGCCAAATGTCTCAAATTTGAGCCAACCTTGTTGTGTTATTTAGATTTAATGTTGCAATTACCAAAAAAAAAAAAAGGATTAATGACCTGAGAGGCGCTCTCTGGCCCTATCTGTTTTTGGACTGAGATCAGATGCATTGAAGTCTGACGAAGCAAGAGATCGCCCTATACAGTTTAGAAAATTAGTCCAAGTGTGTTAATGAAACAGGAAAGATGAGTGACTACTACTACCTGATAGGCGCTCTCGGGTGCGTGGAGAGGAAGCATTTGACAAGTGATTGCGTGGAGACGATGAGAGATTGCGCGGGGAAGAAGCACTTGAAAACGAGTTTCTTGAAATCGAGTTTCTTGACAAGGAGTTTCTCCTGTCTGAATGGTTGAAGCTTTCTTGAGACATCTTCTCCCATCCTTGGCATGGATCGGGACCGAAGTGCTTATCGATGCACAGTCTGGGCGACATGGTACTGGACAAGAGGTCTTCGTTATTCTCGGCGAACTGATCCACAGTCCTACCAGAAACCGCGCCTTGGTATCTGCCAGAGTGCGACCCTCTCGATACAACATCCGACCTGTGGGGATCCATGATTTCCGATGCTTCTGACGCTGGATATTCATCAGTCCATGAACCTCCGTCGTGACTCTGGGGCTCATCACAGAATGTTAGTTGCAGTCGACGAGGTAGGGCGTGTTTGACTAAGCTTATTTTAAAGAGTTTATATATATATCTTAAAAGTTTCCAAGTTGCCAAAATATTTGGATAATAGAGTTTGTAAGCTCTAAAGAAAATTTTAAGCTGAAAAGAAAAATTGGATAGAAATGAAACTGAAAGAGTATATACTGTAAATAACAAACAATGATAGAGTTAATTTTGTAAAATGATGATTGCTTATAAGATTATGAATAAATAAGTTGGGATTAATAATTTTTTTCTCTCCCAAGTCTTATTAAGCTGTTGGAGCTTTTTTTTCAAACATTTGTTAAAAGTTTATAAGCTTCTAAACAACTAATAGGCTACAACGATTGTATAAAGCCAAACACCATCTTAATCATATATCCATTTTATTAGAGAAAAAAATAAATAAAAAATTCACCAACCCAAGCTCCCGACGTTTGATGTAGCATTATATTCTCCATGCGAGATTGAGCCAGATCGCGTTGATTAATTAGTTCTTTAATCTCTCTATCCATCTGTAATGAACTCTAGCTTTAGTTAATCATTGACGTTTAAATCATATAAGACTGTCGAGTAGACGAGCATACCTTTTGAATGAGAAGTTCTTTCTCTTTGAGTGCAGTTGTAGAAGTTGGGCCTGTGTGGGAGTGAGAATGTATTTTCTTCAACTCACTCTCCAGCCTAGCTAATTCCTTTTGGAGCTGCTTCACCAGTGCTTTCTCCGACACCACCACATTCACTTGCGCGTTTGTATGAACTTGCTTCGCGCAGTTGGCAAAGTGAAGCGTGTTTCTTGATTGCTCGACGTGGCTGTGAGCGGGGCTCATCGTGCATATAATAGCAGTCCTCGCGTTACCACCCAATGAGTTCTGCAATATGCGCGTCAACTTCGAGTCTCTGTATGGAATGTGCCCATTTCTTCCCTTGCTGCATCACAACATGAGGTGTGTCTCAAAATTGAACAAGCTCGGAATTGTTTAATCGACGGCGGACTGCACCTTAGTTTTCGAATAACAGTTCCAAGGGATAGTAAACTGCGGTTTATGTGGCAACCTTCTTTGAGTCGCGTCCCAGCTGATAACGTTTGAGAAGCACGTTCACTCCCAGCAAGATCAACAAAATTCTATCATATAAATTACATTAAAATGATGTCACACATTGTGCTATCCATGCCTTGTGTTAGTGCAAATCCATCACAAAAACATTTCTTACCACTGAAGCTTTTAAAGTACTCGAACTTTGTCCTCCCATGTACTGAACAGCTTCGCTTTCAACAGTCTGTAGAATTTTGAAAGTGGTTGATGAAACTCCCAACCTCATAACAGAAATAAGTTGATTTCAAGAGTATATATATATACCAAGCGTAGAATCTGATGAGATCGAGAGCTGAGTTCGTTGAGAGTAGTCTCGCCTATTCGCCTTTGAGCTGTAGAAAATACACAAAATGGTGCTTGCTAAGAGTAAATCCAGGAGTCGTTAGATCAATAAGTGCAGTAGCACAAGTGACTACTTTCTTACCTTGACAGATAGATAACAACTCTTTTAGCTGGTTCGAGTCCTTTAAAGTCACCTCTGTGAGCTTATCGACTATCGTCCCTCTCTGCAGTTGAGAAAGATTCAATAAGGATGGTTTGGTTAAGATCGACCAAGAGGCGATCTCTGGTGCATACATCCACATGGGTGCGGATGGAGCTCCTCACCCAGACCCGCCCCGCCCCATTTTGACCCACCAGCTTTGCCGCTGCCTTCTTAATATATCATGTAAACGAGACTTTTATTGCTCACAAAGGGGAGCTATACTACATAAATGAAAGACTTTTTTTTTGTAAGAAAACAAGACCTTTCTTAAAAGCAAATGAAATTTTTGTTAGAAGCAAATGAGACTTTTTTTAATTGTTTGTTGGGCCGCGGCCGGTTTGGGCACGGCTCGGGTTGGCGCGCGAGGATCAAAATGTTGGAAGGATAATGGTTTACCTCCGGATCATCAAGAAGTCTAAGCGGAGTGGCATCAGAATGGAGAAGGTCCCTCACTGCTTCGTTGTATATCTCCATGGCAGAAAATTTGAGAAGGAAGTTTCGCTCATGATGCTATACATATATATATATTTTCCAATGAGTTGTGGGTGGAATTTATGAAGTGAATAGGATGATGAAGAGATAATTAACCTTGTGTATGTAGTCATATATATCTGCTATTGCACATTCTGTGATTCCACACATGGTGAATGTCTTTCCACTGCCTGTTTGCCCGTATGCGAAGATAGTTGCTGGAGATGAACAAATTCCAACATGCTTGACCTTGTTTACGTTGCGATATGATCAACACATCAACAAATGTATATTTAACTACTTACAGTTTATCCCATTCACTACAGAGAGTGCAATCTTTTTGGCAGCTTCCTCGTAGACATGCCTTGTCGGAGAGTTAAACCCAAATACTCTATCTGCTCATAAGAAAATTTAAAGAATCACAAAATCATATAATAAACCTTTTTATCTAATACCAAACTAGTGTACTTTTTTTCTAATATATGAATGGGTGCGATTGCTTACCAAAGGTGTAGGCACTCGGAAGTTGTGAGCGCTCCTGAAGAGAATCTACAAGCTGCCCTCTCTTCTTAACAAAGAAGGGGACTTATGACCCGACGTTTGTCCTTTATCTACATCAATATATGTAAAAACATCATTGAGTGATTAAGTAAATATCCTACAAATACACATTGCATTTATCTAAGCACAATAAATGAGTAATCAAGATGTTCGTAAACAAGAAACGATGTAGTGCAAATGAAAGTTAAAGAGCTCGTCGTTGAAATCTATTATATCATCGATAAAGCACAAGAATATTGATTTACCCAAAAAGTATGGCGGTCAAGATATATGTAAAAAGACATGCAATATGGGTAAACTTAGTGGACCTTATATGTTGATGTATATATCAAAATGTCGATTGATTATGTTCTGGAAATCCCACGGCGCAGGCTTAAAGTTTCCTAAACTGAGATATCAGAAATGGTATATGAAATCATAACCCATTGCAGGGTTGGAGAAACAAACACATACACAAAAAAGAGAATGGGGAGAAAGAGAGATATTTGGTTGTGGTTGTGAAAGAGAAACATGGTGGTAGCGTAAATCACGGCAAAATCTCTAATTCGGACAGTCCACAGAAAACATCGGAGAAGTATAATAATGAATCTCTGCATGTCTTCTGTGAAGTTAAGGAAAAAAAAGTTCCCCTGCTATACAATAATTTATAATTGATATAAATAATTTTAATAAGCATATTATTTAAAGATAAAGCACAATTTCCCAGCCAGACCTTGTTAATAAATAAAGTTAAGTAGCAAAAACATCTGCCCAAAAATAAATAACTCTCTATCGTTGTGTTTTAAAAACTTGCTCCATATCATTCACGAAATTAAATAGGCCGAATCGCTGATTTGACTAACAGCCGCTAGGAGCATCTTTAACGGTGTGCTCAGTGAGGCGCACACCGTGCGCACACAAACACGCACGACGTTTAGGCCCCGTTTGCTTCTTATGTTAGGATAGTGTAGGATAGTTAAATCATGTTAGAATTTAGGATAAAATTTGGGTTAGAGATAAGGATAAAAATTTTAGTATGTTGTTTGGTAGGTAAGATAGAAAGTAGGA
>JAYDZE010000001.1:116681-139170 GCA_034509125.1 Monilaria moniliformis
ATTGAGGATTTCGATTGAATCTAAGATTAAATGAAATTTCCAACCATTCATTCAATTTAATCATCAATTGAACTTAAGTTTAATTGAAATTTCGAGCTGAATCTAAAATCAATAGAAATCTCTAATTATTCAAGTGAATCTAGGATAATTTAAAATCCCCAATTGTTTAATTGAATTCCCAATTGAACATAAAATAAACTAAAATTCTCAATTGAATATTGAATCCACAATTAAGTATATTACTATATTATGTATATTACTATGATCATTGACACAAACATTATAGCATAATACTACCATGACCACTGAATTATAATAATATATTATGTACAATTATATATTATATATGTTATAAATAATATATTATATTATAATATATATTATAAATAATAGTATATACCATACTATTATAATATACTATTTTAGTATATTATGGTATATACTATAATAGAGTATATAATATATACTCTAAATAATATAGTATATTAAAATATTATTTACTATGATTACTGATAAAAGTAATACTAATGAATTGTATAATGGTATACCATTTGCTATTATGAATAATTATAGTTTTATAATATTATAATAGTATACAATATACTATAAATAACACATTATATTACAATATTGTTTACTAGGATCATAGATACAAATATTACTAATAGATTATATTAATGATCATTAGTTAGTATCAATAACTATATTATTATAATATTATAAAAATAAATTATATATTATTATAATAGTATACTACATACTACTATTTATAGTATGATAATATAATCAATAGCTATACTATTATGATATTATAATAGTAAACTATATACTATTTCATTTATACAAGTATTAATAATAGTATATCATAATTTATTTTGTATTACTTCTAAGTATACAAAAAATAAATTCTTTATTTATTATTATACCATACTATATTAGTTGATAATTTATAAAACTAAGTTATGATAATGTAATATATTCTACACCAATTGCTAATAATAACATAATTTAAAATTTGTAAAATTCAAATATAAATTTTAAAATATGTATTAGAATTCAAGATATTTCTTATATTAAACATTTTCTAATTTAGATGTGGGCTAATTTAAATTTTTTAATCGAATTATAAATTTTCAATATTTAGATGTAGGCTAATTTAAATATTTTTTATAGAATTATAAATTTTCAATCCTATCAATTAAATTTAATAGGCTATTCATATCAACCCATTGAAATTGAAACATCCCTAGTCATGACACTACATCTTTCATACGTGTAATAAATTATTTGTCATAAGTTTAGCCAACTAACACTTAACTGATTGTATACCAACAAACTATTAGCGAATTCAATTATTTTTTCCTAAATCTATTAAGTTAACAATCTATCTTTGATGTAATCTGAAATTTCCCCAAAAACAGAAATAAAATATCCTTCATTCAAAAACAAAAGATGAACTAAAATCACCAAAAAAAAAAAAAAAGTAAAGATCTTGACATTACGAATTCCATACTAAAATTACAGTATGTGCTCTTCATCCAAAACTCAAACCATAGTACCATCGGAAAAGCACAAGTCTGCTACAAACTAATATAAATATGGAACCAAAAAAAATGAAAATATTTCCATGTCCAAACTTCAAATTCTCAGACAGTAGACGACGACTCGATAGACGAACAAAACCGAAAGAAAAGCGAATGAAGCATAGAGAGCCATAGGCAAATCATATCATGTATAACCTCCTCAAGCAAAGCCAGCGAACCAAGAGTTCAATTTTTAGAAGCATTTTCTGTGAACGATCGAAGGGCCAGACTCATCATATTCTGCTTTGGCAATCCACATCTGCAAGAGCAAAACCAAGCAAAATCAGTTCATTGAATTTCTTGTTTATGATGCAAAAATATAGTGATTGATGCATAAGCACGAGCATGAGCATGAGCATGAACACGAACAAGAGCAGAGAAATGTTAGGTTGCAACCGTACCTGCTGGAAGGTGCTGAGAGAAGCCAGGATGGACCCTCCAATCCAGACACTGTACTTCCTCTCCGGTGGAGCCACAACCTTGATCTTCATGCTGCTCGGGGCAAGAGCCGTGATCTCCTTGCTCATCCGATCAGCAATACCTGGGAACATGGTGGAGCCACCACTGAGGACAATGTTTCCATACAGATCCTTCCTGATATCAACGTCACACTTCATGATGGAGTTGTAGGTGGTTTCATGAATACCAGCAGCTTCCATCCCGATCATTGAGGGCTGGAAGAGGACCTCTGGGCATCTGAACCTTTCAGCTCCGATGGTGATCACCTGTCCATCAGGCAGCTCGTAGTTCTTCTCAACAGCAGAGCTCGTCTTTGCAGTTTCGAGTTCTTGTTCATAGTCGAGAGCAATGTAGGCTAGTTTCTCCTTAATGTCCCTCACAATTTCTCGCTCTGCTGTAGTCGTGAACATATAGCCACGTTCTGTGAGGATCTTCATGAGGCTGTCAGTGAGATCACGTCCGGCCAAATCAAGACGCAGGATTGCGTGGGGGAGAGCGTAACCTTCGTAGATCGGGACTGTGTGGCTGACGCCATCCCCAGAGTCGAGAACAATACCTGCACAAATTAATGAATTTGAGCATGTTTTAGATAGAGCAAACAATCAAGATACTTCAGTCAGAATCACTCTGATTTAATCATCAAATAATTTCTTCTATTTCCTCACCTGTTGTACGTCCACTGGCGTAGAGAGAGAGAACGGCCTGAATGGCGACATACATAGCAGGGGTGTTGAAGGTCTCAAACATGATCTGGGTCATCTTTTCACGATTGGCCTTTGGGTTGAGAGGGGCCTCTGTCAAGAGGATTGGGTGCTCTTCTGGGGCGACACGAAGCTCGTTGTAGAAGGTATGATGCCAAATCTTCTCCATATCATCCCAGTTGCTGACAATTCCGTGCTCAATTGGATATTTCAGTGTCAAAATACCTCTCTTGGACTGAGCCTCGTCACCCACATAGGCATCCTTTTGGCCCATCCCAACCATCACCCCAGTGTGACGAGGGCGCCCCACAATACTGGGGAAGACGGCTCTTGGAGCGTCATCTCCAGCAAATCCAGCCTGACATACTCGAGATCAATATCAACAAAATGCACATAAAAACAGACTAACTCTACAATCACTCTAACAATCACCAATCTATCATTGTAAAGCAACTGAAGCATATAGATTGGGATAATAAGAAAGATAGTAAATTTTAGGTCTTATGGCTAAGCTCACCTTAACCATTCCAGTTCCATTGTCACAAACAAGAGGTTGGATATCTTCAGCTTCTGCCATCTCTTAATCTAATCTGGAGAAAACGAAAATCGTCTTTAAACATATGAGAGATTGAAAAAGCAATTAACAGAAACATAAGATCTGCATCTAAACTCTAAACCCATGCCAGTCACAGCCTTCTGCTAAAATATGATCAAGGGAACTTCACAACAAATGTTACATAAAGATATTAGATTGGCATCAAGATCGATTCCAGATAGTGCAAGATCAATACATAGGAGAAGATTGGATCTTAGTTGATGCTAAATTATTTACAAAGCTACCAAATAATACCACGATTCTACTAAAATCCTATATCACCCTTGATACAAAAATTCCATTGGATTTTAGCATTCAAAGAATAGCTTTTAGCAGTTTTCAACAGGCAAATGGCTCCTCAATATGACAAACAATATTAGTAGATATAATCAAGCAAAAAGTGATCTCTATAATAGTAAACAGCAGTTGAATAAGACAAGCCCCAGATTGTATTGGTTCGAATAAGATCTCATTAAGTTAAAAACACAAGTACACAAATCTTGGACCAGTAATCATGAACAAGATAATAAGAAGTGAACTTCGTCAATCCATACTTAGCAAATCAAGAAACGTCACTTAACTACTTATATGTAGGCATAGCTGAAATTAGCGATTTGCAGATCCAAATATCGAAATTAATGAGAAGCACAAATTGCTAGATCTTCACCTTACTACAGAAACCAAATTGAAAAAGAAACTTCTTGCATAGATCAAGAGAGTCTCGAACACTTCCAAACAAAATTCAACCTTTTCATCTCAAACGTAATAAAAACCGGATCTTTCAGCAAAATATGGATCAAAAATCGAATCTTTGAGATGAGAAAGCGTAGTTCAACGCAAAGACTGTACCTTTGAAGCTTTGAAGTTAAGGAAACTGCGTCTTGCTCTTTTCCTCCTCCTGTTGTGCGACTCTCTCTCTTCACGATAATTGTTGGCCTCTTGTGTGTCAAGTGCCCGCCCTCTTGTTTTAAAAACAAGTGCTTGGAGCAAGGCCTCGGATGAAATTCATCTGAAATGAACACCAAATTTATGATTGTGAAGATCAGAGCCGTTGGATTGTCATGATTTCAATCGGTGGGTTGTGGCGCCCACGACAGCGTCACACCGGTGGTGGATTTAGCTGGCCGCCTTTTACTTGCAACTGTACCGTGTGGACTGATATGCCCTTCACTTTTCAGCTCATTCCCATCTATGTTTCTCAACTTTTATAGAGGGATGATTTTGTACATTTAATATTATATTTTTTTATATGGCACAATATATCAAGTTCTGAAATAATATCAAGTTATGACATAAATGCATATCATCACAAAAATCAAACTACAACAAGATAACTCGATTACGAGAAATATTATGTTACATATCTCATGTGAGTATTACTGTGAGTATCATTTTTGTTTAGTCCATATTACACTATATTACAAATTTTATGAAAATTAAAGCTAGACTTAGTCTTTTGTTCATTTAATTGAAGTTATGAGAAAATAAATAAATTGAACTTTGATCTTTGTGTAATTTATAAAATTAATACGTCAATAATATTTTTTAAGGTATTAGAATCAAATTAAATAAAAAAATAGTATTAACGTGGACTAAATGAGAACGGTGTTCGTAAATGATGCTCACATAAGATATTAACATAACAATTTCCATCAAACTACTAAATAAATTGAAAAACCTATCAAACCTTCGTGGGAGGTGGCAAAAGTTTCCATATTAGTCAAATTAAATCATAATTCGGGTCATCCACAACTTAGCGCCAAAAAAATCAGTCACAATTTCATTTACAGCTACCACGTTAGCTTTTCACTATATAGCCATAAATCAACCACAACACCCACAATGCAGGCTCAAAAAATTCAGCCACAACTCAATTTTTTTTTCATTTCATCATTTTTTATTATTCTTAAATTTCATATATTTATTTTAATTGTAATATTTATACCAAAATTACTTAATTAAAGGTCATACGATTACATTAATTAGAAAAAAAATTACCTAAATTACCTAAAAAAACAAAAATTACTTAATAAAAAATTACAAATTCAAATCCTAATTATTAATTCCTATTTTTTTTCCAGTAAGCCGACCAAGGCCATGTGCTGTCGCAGATGCACCACGTTCATCTTCGACGTGTCTTTGTATATCACCTTTTGTGTACTGCTTGATCCACATCACTGAAGCCATATTATCCGAATATGGGTCTTCAGACACATCGTCATCGGTTTTGGTCTTCCATTTCCCTTCCCCCTTCCTTTTCGCCTCTTTCTTACCCATAGGACAGGTCTCTTGCATCAGCAGTTGTGTGCCAAAACTCTCATCTATCATCGCATTCAAATCGAATGATTGGGCGTCGCGCTGCTAGAGTAACGGTCAGAGGCATAGTGCTTTGTTATTTTCGGGCTAGTTGAGGACTCTGAGCTGCCGAAAAAATTAGGATGGTTCCGAATAATTTCTCACACGTCCTCGTACATGAACTATTTAACTTTGTTGCTATAGAAGACAGTGTGAGCCTGTTCGCGAATGTTGTCCCAACTATGGCCGCTCGACCATATTTTCTCTAGGTTGTTGACGTAGCCGGTAAATTTGGAGACCTCAGTCTGGACCCGCTCCCAATGTTTGCGCAGACGGCCGTAATCACAGTCAAACGCCTAGATCGGCTTCAACTCATTGTATTTTTTCCGCAATCATCTCCTATAAGACGCGGACCCTTTGTCTGTTCCCGATCACCGGGTCTTCGGACACATCGACGTAGCACCTCGCCAGTACTTTTGTCTCTTCCAGAATATATTTCTTCACCCCCTCACGCACTAGGGGAGCAACATTCTTTTTGTTCCCCTTCTATTTCGCCGAAGCGGATAGTAGCACCTCGTCGAAGATATGTATCTCGTTGACATTATAGTCCCCGACATTGGTCGCTGAGAATTCGACGAGACTTTTCATTCGACCCCGTCACCGAAATAGAAATAGA
This sequence comes from Monilaria moniliformis, assembly GCA_034509125.1. Lineage (NCBI taxonomy): Eukaryota > Viridiplantae > Streptophyta > Magnoliopsida > Caryophyllales > Aizoaceae > Monilaria > Monilaria moniliformis. Next base: position 122,991 of record JAYDZE010000001.1, read on the forward strand.
ATTATCAGCGCGATATTTCAACTTTATGGATTATTGGAATCCCAAACCTTGCTACGACAATGCTCTAGAAAATTGCTTAAAAATGATGGTCCATAAAAAAATTCCCAGAATTTGGATCCATTTTCAAAACAAAAAGAAAAAAAAAAAAAAAAAAAACTAAATTTTAAGATAGAAAATGAGACAGTGAGAGAGTGAGAGTGTGTTTTGGGATGACAATGGATTTCGAAACCCTTATATTTATAGCAAAAATTTACCCCCCATCCCGCCCTACCCCCACTATCAGTGACTCTTCCCTTATTCCTGTAACCACTCTGCACACTACCCTTTCAAAGTGCAACTTTAGTTTTTTTTTGGATTGTTACTAATTTATTTTTAAAAAAATTATCTAATTAAGATTGCGTAGCCGGCTGGCGACGCCCCTGCAGCGAGACGTCCAATTGCTCCCCAAGCTGAATGCCCAGCCATGGCACGACCTGCCCACCACTCCATCCCCGCTGTTCTTCTCCAAATGTGGCGGCGTTGAGCCTGCCCTGATGTGACCAGACTTCAAATTTATATTCTTATTATAAGTTATGAAAGTAATTTAGATTTGTTTTTAAATATTTAGGAGGATGAATCAGAACCATTATTTATTTTAATCGAACTGACAACTTTATTGTGTTTCAAAAAATTTTTCTAAAATTTGATCCATTGAAAATACAGATAAAACAACTAAAAATTTGAGAATTTATCCGCAATGAGAACAGTTAAAAGCTATAAAAATTTAAATTACACCCCAATATTTAAAGAGTCTTGTTCGTTTATAGTATTTTCTGCTCCACAAATTACCCATGATGCAATACTTTCATATAAATTATAGTGTGAGAAAAAATCTCAAATCCCTAAAAAGGGCATGCGGCACACATCATTTCTACACCACAGGGGCAGACTCGGCTAATCTCAAGAAAGGTCCTCCAACAAAAGTATCAAAACTTCAACACCTTTTTTTTTCTCTCTCTCGATACCTGACTTTTTCTCTCTCTTAAAATTTGTCCTTTCATTTCTTTCCATTCTTTCCTTGGTTAGGTAGAGAGAGAGAGAAAGAGGGCAATGATAGATAGGCACATTGGGGTATGGGAAAAGATCGTGCAGCTTCCAGCTCAGCATTCCGTTTCCGACACTCTGGAGACCATGTCGTCCACGTGCGACCACATTCCTTTTATACCGACACGTATCCGTTTCCAGGGACCCTAGTTTGGCGTTCCGACCGGTGAGGCCGGTCAACTGTCCGATGTTAACGTGCAGTGCACATCACTACCACTGTGATATGATGCCGACGGAAACCTATATTCAAATTTCATCAAATTCGTGCCAAATTTCTTCATCCACATTCTTTTGGAAAAATATTTCAACTCCAATTGGGGAACCAAGCATCTCCTTTCAGTACGCATGGAAAAAATTGTGAAGTGGTAAGTATAGCTCTTGAGTTTTTTGCATGTGAAAACTTACACACCACTACTACCAATGGGCATTGCTAGAGATTAAACAGATCGAATATACCAATCAATCATACGCATCGATTTTTGGTTTCAAATCGGGTGGTCGATCGAATTGTGGCCATCTTAAATTCATTGGTCCAACCCCGCATGGGATTAATAAATATGAGTTCAAAACTATGGCTAAAAGCAATTATTTCTAATTTGTTAGATTATTCAGAGCTTCAAGTTGAAGCCATCGTGAGGCGATGTAAGAGTGTTACTCCTGTAATCTATATATCTTCAAGTGGTTAATTTCAAATTGGACATGTTTCTTGAGATGCTAGCTATGTAACACGTCATTTACCGGTCAGGGGTTGCGCGCATTACCCGATATTTATATATACTCTCTTCGCCTCATAAGAATATGAATAAATTTTTAAATATATGATTTAAGAATTCTAATATTATTTGTATTGTTAGTAGATAAATAATTTCACTTTAATATTATTTATATTATAAGTAGAGAAATATGTTTGTTTTAGACATATTGTTGTGTATATAATTAAATAAATTATGATAGTAAGGGCATATGCAGCGCCGCAAATGAGATGGCCGATGGAGTTACAGAGGGGGAAGCAGCGCGGCTGCGTTGCGGGAGGGGAGCCGCGGCCGATTGGCGTCGACGTCGTGCGCCCCAGCAGCGGCGAAACCGTGGCGATCGGCGGTCGACGGCCCGCGACGGGGGGGCTGCGTTAGGAGTGGAGAAGGCGCCGCGGCCGCACCTTTTTCCTTTTTTTTCCCTTTCCTTTTCCTTGTTTTTTGTTTTTCTTCTTCTTTATAAGAGATCATAGAGAGAGAGGAGGGAGAAGAAGAGAGGTTTGGAGGGAGAGAAAGAGAGAGAAAATGGAGTTTTGGGGAGTGCAGACAGTTTTGATAGAGAGAAAGGAGCTGGATATACGTTTTAGAGGGAGTTGGGGGAGAAGTAAATGATTTTCACTATACATTATATATTGACAAAATAAAATAAAAGATGGGAATATAGTAGCATACATAAAATTTATTTTGCCAATCTTCTTTTGTTATACAAAGTTACAATGTATATTTGAATTCTAAGCTAAAGTTGAACCAAACAAAAACGGCGGCCTGTTCTCTAATATAATATCTCTAATCAATAAAATTAGGATTATTATTTTAAAAAACAATTATTTAATATATATATATTAAATTATGTACTTTTTGTTTTTAACTTGGTGTAATTTTCTAAATTTTTATAACATTAATAATTTATTTCGATTTACAAATATCGAAGTACAAAGAATTATATGAAATTGGTTAATAATAAAAAAATTGATGAAATAAGAAAATAGAGTTGCGGCTAATAATGTGGTTGCAATTTTGGGACTGCATTGGAAGTGTTGTAGCTGAAAATGGGCGATGATGTGGCAACTAAAAAGTGGAGAAAAATGGAATTGTGGCTAAAAATAGGGCTGCATTATGGATGACCTAAGAGAATCATTGTAACATTATGGGATAATGTATAAAAAAGGAAAGAAAGAAATAATCATATTTTTATGGAACATATAAAGAAGAATATAGTTCATGTTTTTAGATGACGGAAAGAGTATAATTTATAATTTTTTTATATAATCTAATATATGATTCCGATCAAATAAAAATATTTATTAACCTAAACACTTGCATTTAAAGTATAAAGTAATTGCACTTAATTTATAAAACATTTGTACTTTCATGTTCTTGAGTTTGGGGTCATAAGTTAAAATCTCAAAAACAAGAGAATTATAGGCAATTATATGAATATAAAAGTGTATTTATTATATATATATATATTTTTAGTTATTTTATATGTTATGGGTAGTTACTTTATGGGCCCGTTTGGTTGTCACGGATTATGTTATGGGAAAATAATTTGATTCTAGATTTCTAAATTTATGTGTTTAACTAGTTAATATAAATTTAGAATCCTAACAATTTTTCTTAATATTTTCAAGCACATTACTTTCCTTCCAAATAAACGAGCACTATAGGTTGAGTACAAAGTTTATAGTTTTTTTTTTTTTTTTTAATTTTATTACCAAAATCAAGTTGTTACGATAACAGAATCCTTTTAATATGTGTATTTATGTACTGAGTATTTTATTTATTTTTTAATTTAATTTACTTAGATAAAATATAAAAGAAAAATAACACACGTACTTCTTTGCCAATCGCTACTATGTTGGTCTGTGTCCAGCACAACGCTCTGCCCTCTCATCTCTCCCCGCTGGTCTGCCACCCCCGCCCCACGACACTCGCCTCTTTCCTCAAGCCTCACGCACACATGCGCGCCTCAGAGTCAGGCGGCCCTCAGCCCTAGCCCTATTCCTCACCTGCATGAGGCTGCCACCCCATCGCCTCTGCCGTTCGTCCCCATCGGCACAAGGACAGCCTCAGCCTCAGCCTATGCTCTTTTAGGATTTTAGATTGGAAATAAATATCCATGCTAGTGCTAGTATATGTATATGCGTGAAAATTGTTTGATGAAATGCTTGAAGGAATTTTGATTAATGCATTCTTGAAATAAAAATTGAATCTTTATTTGTGGAGGTTGGAATATTTGAGATTTGAGGAAACCTACGTATGTACATAATTTCATTTGGGCCCAATGTAGCCTATTAGCTAAAATCATTTTATCAGAATTTTTGGGCTATGGCTTAACTTATAACAGAATCATGAGATGCCCATTTACAAAATACAACCAAAATGACCCGGCCCGTTTGTCTGCGTCTTCCACAGAGTCTCCCGAGTTGACTCACTCATTTGCGAAGCGCCCTTCATTTCAGGGTCGCCACTCCCCGACACCATAAAAACCAAGCAAAAAAGCAGAGGAAATTTCATATTTTTTATTTTATTAATTAATGATATTAGAGAATGAATAAGACCGGCAGAATAGCGGCGGCGATCAATTCGCAAGCCAACCCTTTTCAGCTCAGAGTTTGCCTTTTTCACAGAACTCCTGTTTCCGAGCGCAGAAGACGCACCTATTGGGATCCCGTACGCTCCTTCATATCTTTTATTTGATTCTATGAATGCGTATTTCAGAGTCTGTGGATTTTGAAAATTTGAAATTAGGGCATTTTGGTGAAAATTGGCAGCTATGATTTGAGCTGTTTCACGATAAGCGAGTAAATATTATAGAAATGTGGGAATAATTAGCGTGGGAAGTTTGAAATGGAAGTGTATTTGCTGCAGAATTGTATTAATTGGTTCTTTTTTTCCTTGTTGTGCAGGACAGCTTTGTTAGGGGTTCCCCAAAGGTGAGATATTTACTGTTTTTATTTTGCAATGTGCTTTGAACAGAGTAGTTTGCATTCATTAGCTTCGTATTCCTTGGTTATAGTATAGGTTGAAAATGATCTGAGGTAGGATTGATGACACTGCTAAGTCTGGAACTTGTCTGGCTTGTTAAATTCTATCTTCCTAATAGCAAACACAGTTATATAATGGGTGGTAAATTGGAAAATCTTTTGCTTGTATAGTCTGAGTTATACCTGCTTCTTATATCTTCCAGAAGCATATCAAGATATCAGTAACAAAGTTAATCAGTAAGTGTGAATTTCACAACCAGCTCCCTATTCAGATATTGAAGCAGTTCTTGAACTAGAAAGTCGTATTGTTTCACTTAAGATGTTCCTAACAACAGAGTTCTTGTGTATTGGATCTCCTCTAGTGGAATCCATTTCATGTTTGTCACTGTCTGCATATTGCTTTTAAGTATGCTTGATGAGTCAAAGCTTGTGTTTATGCTGCAACTGTCTTATGTAGAAATTTAACCGGCACCAGAGAAGGCTCAAGAAAAAGACTTTGTTGCGAGATGCCCATGAATTTGCAGAGAACCTATTTCAGGTTATATATCTGATGGATTTATTCTCAAACCCCCACACCCGTTACCCCGTATTCCTTAATTCTCAAACTATTTTCTATCTCTAATTTCATAAATTTTACAACTTGCATGGATTCAAGAGAAAATTGAGCTGAATGTCATGACTTATTTGTTGAACAAGTACATCTGTCTTTCTAGCTTGTATCCCATCACAGTAGGTAATCATTTCAAGATGTCTGTTCTAGAATGGTAATGACTGTTTATGAAACGAAAATCATATATTCTCATGTGGTGCTGCTGCTGCATTTTTGTGGTTCGGTTTATTTTTGTTCGAACTATTTCTTGTAAATAACTTTCTTTCCAGGAAGAACTTTTTGCCTTTTTCTTCCCGCCCCCACCCAAAACTAATAGATAAAATGCTTGTGGTTGTTGCTATGGAGCTACCGATGATCATTGTAAATTCTGATCTTCTTGTGGTTTCTATTAAACAGAGCTGGGATACAGACAGGGATAAGCACGAGCAACCAGGTCGAAGAAATTCATGGTTCCGACCAAATTTCAGGGACAGTGAATCTAATAGGGGCAGTTCGAGATATAGAGCATCACAATTTAGGAGTACGCATACCCCTCTATCCTTAATGACGTACCATTAATTTCAGCAGAAGAAGTTTCTCACTTATCTGCATGACTGCTAATCCTGTGTTGCTAACATGTCTGTTCCTTATTATCTATCTTCTGATTATGTTCTTAACTTCACAGGGCGTTTCGAGTTTTGTGATGATGATGATGATGGTGTTGAATACGATAACATGTTCCGCTCCATGTTTGGTGGAAACAGATCCTTCTATTGGTCCTTCACAATAGAAGATGATGAACCGCGTTTTGGGCGCTCATCAACTTACTCTGGCAAGTATAGGACTTCTAGTGGTCGGACATATCAGTTTGGTGATGAATACGAGGAATATTACACATCACAAGAGTACAAGAGACCCGTAGATGGATTGAGGACCGACAGGCTTGCTTTGGGACTCAGTCCGTCTGGTCCATTAAACATAGACGATGTTAAAAGCGCGTAAGATCCCTTCAAATTTCCTCATATAAATTCCTATCCTTTCCATAGAGATCTTGCTGCAGATTGTGATTCTATGGTTCTTATTTTTTTAGATACCGAGCCTGTGCATTAAAATGGCATCCAGATCGTCACCAGGGCTCTTCCAAGGTATTTCTTTATGGTCTCCGCTTCAATTATCTCTATTGGGATTAGATTTACAATACATATGATTGAGTATTTGGAGGATCAGAATTAAATTCAGTTTCTGGAATCTTACAGAACTTGTATGCCTAAAGCAATTTCATTTCCTTCACGATCACGAGACATCGATGCTTGTCACAACGAGCCTATGAGCCGAATGCTATCGCGTTTCTGGAAAACCTAACTAGTTGTGGCTGTTTGCAGGTTGCTGCGGAAGAGAAATTCAAGGCCTGCAGCGCAGCATACCAGTCTTTATGCGATAAACTGGCGCTAAATTAGGGAAAAAATGTATTGTATTATATATGGAGGCATTGGCGTTATAGGGTCTCACTAATTATGATTAGCTTAATTATGTATCGGTTAACAGCAGGAATTTCTTACAAGAAATAAGCATCAGTTGCAGTCTTGTAGTATTGCATTTTTCTATATATATTTGAACTATCTTTGCATTTTGTAATATGGCATATTTTGATTTTAAAACTTGCATGTTAGTTTGATTCTCATGGGAATAAACCATTTTATTAATTGTGTTAGAATGATTACATGTCTCAATTTTTATTTTTATTTTTATTTTTCCCCCCATACATATCTATTAAATTTTTAGGTGAGATCAAATTAGGGTTAAAACTTAAAATTAGACTCCAAAACCTGCGGGAGGTGTAGCCTGCATTTCCTTCTTTTCGAAGATTTAATATTTTTCTTTATTTTAAACTTTTATTTATTATATGAGTTGGAATTATATCTGCTACAACTACGCTAATAACAGTGCATATCATTGAAAATGATGATAATCAAAGCCACGGCAAACCCTAATCTCCCATTAATCTCCCATTAATCTGTACTGCCCTTTTTTCACTCCATTCCATTTCACCGCATGCAGAAGAAGAAGCGCAATTACTCTCGACCAAGTTAAAAATTTAAATTGTGTATGTCTCATTTGACTTATTTTTCCAAAATTTTTATAGATATTTGTACTAAATTTTTATTACAGTTATCGACAGCTTACAATGAAATGGCATCCCGATCACCACCAAAGCGTGAGCAAGTTACTCGAATTCATAACTTTTATACTGCACATAGATTCTTGCATCAAGATTTCTACATAGAAACTTTTCTTTATTTAAACATTTTCTTCCCTTTTTTATGGGTTTTATTAACAGATTGATTAATGTCTAATGATGTTAATAAACAGGCAATGGCAGAGGCAAATTTCAAGAAAATCAATGCTGCCCATGAATACTTTTGTAATGAACTATATGCAGAAACATAATTGAATTCAATGCTGCCTAAAAATTGGCCAAGACACTAGAAAATCGGCAACCCTTATTATGTGAAGTATGAAGATTTCAATATATGAAAAAGAGCAAAGAGAAGACCCACAGAGAAAGTTTGCAAAGTACAACTCCTATTGCAGATCAATGACTCATTTTTGTACAAACAAACAAAGCACGTGAAGAAAGCAAATTTGCTTATTTATCATTAATAATAAATTTATACATGAAAAGGCAAATGTATATCAATGAATACGCAGTATACAAAATGATTCTTTTCTTATTTCTTTTTACAAAAGTAAATTATTACTGAGTAAGTCAGAATGTTTTTTTAATTGATTAGAGACATATACAATAGGTTCTTCAATTTAGGTAACCAAAACAGCAAATGATAGGCCAATAATTTCAAGAATCCAGAAATTTTAATTACAGAATATTAAATGAGCAGACGAAAATGCCACTGTAAAAACTCATCAATTGATTGGCCAACCACACCACACGCACGCAGTGGCAAAAGGAAAGGTCGGAGCTTGAAATATCATATTCAACTCAACTAGCTTCAAGAATCATTCAAATGGCGACCTCAATTTCACCTCAGAGCCTATTATTAATGCATACTGGTCGTACGTCGTCGTATCCGTCATCTGCCGCTGTGTTTTTCCTTGACAATCCTGTTAGAAATGGTGGAATTTGCGGATTTGCGAGAGGGAAAAAGAAATTAAGCAGAAAATGCAGAGCAATGGTGCAGGAAACTGTACAAGGGCCTTCAGCTACTTATGCCAGAGAAATGGAAAGACTCTCTGCTAAAGAATCTCTACTTCTTGCAGTGAGTTTCTCTTTTCTTTTAAATTTAAAGGTTCCTTTTTTTTTCTGTGGTCAATGATGGTATGTATTCTATTGATTTTTGTAGTTTCTGAAGGAAAATAAGTAATGGGCATGATCTGGTTGCTCAATCTGTAATTTGGGCTAGCTGTACTTGGCGCTAATTTGCTTCATAGTCTTTTGTTTTGGTGCATAAATTTGGCTAATGTAGTATTTTATTCAGTAAAGATTATATCTTGATGTCACATATATAGAATTTGTATTTTTTTTCCTTTGGTATTAATGTTACTGATTGATTAAGTTACTGCTTTGTGCTTGTTAATGCGTAAGCTTCTGAGTTTTAAGGTTTTTCTAATGTGGCAAAGGAGCAAATCCAATGTAGGAATAATAGTACTAAAAAGAAAGTGCTTGTCATAATATAATGATTTTTTTTGCAATCCACAATATAATGATGTTTATCTAGAATTTCAAGACAATGTTTTGAAGGTAGATTGATCAAACTGTGAATGTACATTTGTAATGTCAATGATTAGATTGTGTGTTTCAGTTCAAAGATGCTGGAGGGTTTGAGGCATTGGTGACGGGGAAGACAACGAGTGTTCAACAAATAGATGTGAACGAGAGAATAGTTAGCCTTGAGAGGCTGAACCCGACTCCAAGACCAACAACGTAAGGTGTTTAATTTTGTCAAAGCATCATTGTAGCATAGGATTTATATTGTGTTATCAGCTCTTCAGGTCTCCTTTTCTGGAAGGCAAGTGGAACTTCGAGTGGTTTGGATCTGGAAGCCCTGGGCTTCTTGCTGCTAGGATCTTGTTCGAGTAAGTTAACATTTTAGTTGCAAGTTCTTGTAGTGGGGTAGACACGTTTTCGTTTATATCCATTACTTGTTTTGCAGGAGGTTTCCTCCAGCATTGGCAAGTTTATCGAACCTGGATGTAGTGGTCAAGGATGGATATGCAAATATTTCTGCAAGTGTGAAATTCTTAAATTCGGTAATGCCCTGCAACTTCTTTGGATAAAGGCATGAGTGACCCTTTTAATTTTTGATCAATAACTTCAATTCATTAGTGCAGCTGAATTGACAGGAGATTTGAGTGATAAGGTTTATATAAATATAAGACACTAAGATGAAAAAATAGTTAGTTGAAGATGCTAACTTGGTAAAGAGGTGACGACAATGCTTATGAACACAGAAAATGAGAACATTTTTGGCAGATTTAAAGCTCGAATTTTTTTCTAGTGCAATATGGAGCTTTAGCCCCAGACATATCTACATACAAAAGGGTGATGTATTAGAAGTTTGGCTTATGGTTCCGAGCCTTTAATTTTGGTCGAGATTGCTTCCTTGGCTCACCTTCTAACAAGTATTTCTTGCCTACTTGCAGATAGAGAGCAGATTTGTTGTCTCCACCCGGCTATCTGTCGAGGGGCCACTTAGAATGAAAGAGGAATACATTGAAGGGATATTTGAATCTCCAAAAGTCAATGAAGAAACAATGCCTGAACAACTGAGAGGTGCTTTAGTTCAGGCTACTAACACGTTGCAGCAGCTTCCTGTTCCCATCAGGGATGCCGTGGCTAATGGATTTAAGATCCCTCTTGGTAAGTAATTTAAGAGACTTGTACCTCTTGATTATTCAGTTCCACTTTTCAAGAAAGGAAAAAGAACAAATCTGTATATTTCATTATAGATTTAATGGTTGTTAATGCTCATGATGTTTAGAAGCATACTCCTTTCACATATAATCCACTTAAGGGTTTTTTTACTTTGAGTGAACATAGGATTGACTATTTGAAGGATAAGACGGTCAAACAAGCTCAAAATTAATCAATTCATCAAAGTAAACACCGGATTAGCTTGGATTAGCTTTATCAATCCATCATATCACTCAAAGTAAATACTTTAGAACTTATGCCGAATCCTCATAATCCTAAACGTAGTTATTCCAGTCCTTTTTTCTCTTGTTCTCCCCTCATTTCAACTCATCATAACCTCAACTTTTGAATGCTGTTGTGAACATGTTGCTAATGCCTCTGTGCTTGTAAAGTCAGATTATGCCCCATGCCAGCTAATTTATGTTTTTTGTATCCACCACCACCAGGTTTATATATTTTCTTCTTGCTGCAATTCCTGTTCTCGTTGCTTATTCTCTGCCAATCACTCATGCTACATCAATCTGAAAGTCTTCAGTAACTTAGTTATTCATTGCTTGCTTTTATCGGTTTTCAGGTGGGACATTCAACAGGCTGTTTATGATATCTTATCTTGATGAAGAGATCCTGGTAATATTATTAAGTATTGCTGATATCCGCACTTTATGAATACAATTATCTTAAATTAGCCAATGAAACAGGACAATTATTTCTCCATAAGTCATAGTTATACTTAACTTGGTAAATGGGAGTCTGAAATACTTAACTTGGTAAACATTGTCGCATTTTCTTGATTTCTTGTCACTCAACAGTCATTTCTTTTATGCCCTTAATCATAATACTCACTCCAGTTTTTACAAGTAGAGGAAGCCCAATGTTGGAATCATGAATCCATTATCTGAATTCTTATCTTCTTGATCTAGATTCTTCATTTACTAGGAATATTCTTGATCTGTGTCCTTTGTATCATCCCATTACTTGTTGTGCTATGAATAGGATTCTTTGTGTGCAGATTATACGAGATACTGCTGGAGTACCCGAAGTCCTTACAAGACTTGATCCCGGGCCATTGCCTCTGGTAGAACCCGTAACAGAATACGAAAGTTGAAGGCATCCAAGATAGCATACTTCCCTGTAAAAGGACAGCCAAAGCAAAACTATGGCTCACATATACATCATTTTTATTAATAATACAAGCTTCTATATTTTAATGTTTAAGTAACTTTCCTTTTCTGTGGATGCAAGTTGAGATCAGCTATTAGCAGTAGTTGATGCAGGTAACAACTAGCTGTGGTAGTTATCAGAGTTGGTAAATATTGAAGCCTTCTTCTTCTTCTCCTTTTCATATCTCGTTCACATTTCTTTTTTGGAAATTTATGAAAAGTGGGAAATGGACAGTAGTTTTCTAGTCTGATATTGATTTCTAGAATTTTGGAAATACAGGAAACTGTCAAATGTGAATGCTGAATCTTTCTCTGCAATCAAATGTGATTTACTTATTATATCTTCCATCTTCTGGGCATCACCTCTTCTAGATTTATTTTGTTTGACCTTGTATGATCCAAGTCCATTTCATGGTTGATTGGTCTTAGTTTTTTCTTCATGTAAACTGTAAACTACAAAACAAAAGGGCCAACTTCAATGTCATCACCTAAGCCCTAACTGATGTAGGTTTTGCTAATTTCATTTTTTTGGGAATATCTATTTTATACTACCAAGAACTTATATTGCAAATTGTGAATATAAATGACTTTGACTTTGTAGTTTGTAAGTCAATTTTAATTCATTTAAATACAGCGGAAGACTTGGGTTTTCATCAATCATCATTGGACAGCCTCAAATCTCAATCAATCATGTTTGGTCGGATCCCTTATTCCTTATCTCATTTTGATTATGTTTTCTTGTAGCAATCGCTACTCTTTGACACCTTATAAACTTAGTTATTTGAGATATGACATTTTTCTATATAATACGACGTTGTATTATATGGAAAAATGTCATATCTCAAAATTTATATAACGTTGTATTGTATGGAAAAATGTCATATCTCAAAATTTATATAACGTTGTATTGTACGGAAAAATGTCATATCTCAAAATCGTGCCAGACATTACTTTAGTTATCAGTAAATATGGGCAGTTTCGTCTGATTGTCACGCCACACTCTAAATTCGAATATTATAGTAATTGCAAAAACCAAATTATATTTTTACTGATGTATTTTAAAGTCGCATGAAAAATTATAATTAGTCGAAAGTTTGTGCACTTTTTTCGATAATCATCCAAATATTATACGTATATTATAGACAAAAACCACATAAAGAAACAAAGACAAGAATCCATGTAGTGAAATGACAAGATTTGAAATATTAAATTCAGTTAATTATAAATTATCCAAATGGAACCTAGAAAAGTACATGTCCTTTCTTGTCAGGTACTATCCCAAAATGCAGAAAAAAGGCACAACACCAAATTGTCTATATACATAGATCCCAAATTAGAAAACCTCAACTGATCATCAGAGTACTAAGAAATAAAATCATTGATCACCACAACAACACCAATCATAATTACTCAAGCTAACTAAGAAATCTAATTAATCCTTCACTAATCCTCATCCTAATCAAGCAAGCTGCAGACAGTGATGATCTCCATAAACATCCTGCATCTGAGCTGTTGTACCTTCCAAAAACTGGAACTGATTAATCTCATGCATGAATCCATCAATTTCCCCAAAACCACCCAAAAACCCACCTCCTGAATTTGCACTCATCCAAATCTCTTCTCCCTCTTCCTTCACACTCTCTCTAAAACCTGCAGCCATCTCCATTTTCTTGCTTGAAGACAAGATTCTTGCCTCTTTCTTTCTCAACACTAGTCTCTCTTTCGTTTTCTCAGCCCCGTCGTCGCGATTGGGATCAGGCTTTCCGGTGAGCCTCTGCACCAGCTCCCTGAAGTTTGCAGCATCAGTCTTGATGATTTCTGGTGCAAATATGTGGATTATACGGATTTTCGGCTTGGATTTTGAAATCGTTTGTGAGTTTCTGTGCATGGCTAGGTTTGATGAGGCTGTCTTTGGGCAGTAGATTTGATTTTCCATTGTCATGTTGTTGGAGGTTTTGCGAGATTGAGAGGGGATAATCTTGAGGAGAGTTGGTGTGATTGTTTGAAAAGAAAAGGAGTTGGGAGGTTTATTTATATAAGTGGGAAAGGTAGAAGCTTGTTTATTGAATGTTGGACAACATGGGTAGAAGGTTAAATAAGAGAAAAAACAACTAAGAAGTCTATCTATTGAGGCGAGAATTGGATGAACCTTGCTATGACATACGAGAGAGAGAAAGAGAGAGAGAGAGGGAGAGAGAGAGAGGGAGAGAGAGAGAGAGAGGTAATAAAATAAAATGGTCCCCTATTCCATATCATAGGCATATATTCTATGCATACATGCAAATCAAGAGTTTCGTACTTGAAATGGGTGTTTTTTTAAAAAAAAAATAAAGCATCCATTAATCGCATAAACTGTCATCAAATACAATATTAAGAAGCCATCTAGGGAAACTATTTCGCCACACCATTAAGAAGCCATTTTGGGAAACTATTGTCAACTAATATACCAATTTTCACACAGTTTGTAATTTTAGTGCAATTTTTGAAAGGTTGCAATAATTCCATCACATTTTCATTTTTTGCAAAATTACCACCCTCAAATTTTTCTGGTTGCATAGCATGTCTCATTAGAGACGACATCTCAAAATTTACCTGTCCGAACTCAGTATTTCTTCTCGATTAGTACTATGCTGGATATGTCAATTAATTTTTTTCATGATTGCAATATTTCAAAGATTGTGTTGAAATTGAAAGATTAGTGAAAATTTATTCACTAATTGCAATTAATCCTAGATACAATAAAAAAAATGATTAAGTTAATTACCACTAAATTTGATTAATTAAACTACCCTTTAAGGTTAGAAGATATGTAGTTGCCAACTTGTCTAAATAAAATATGGCTATGGATGCTGTCATTAATCGTGTTTAGTCGGTCTCCTCTTCTTTAATTAGTTTCTAAAATCACTTTCTTGATTGAGGGAAGATATATATTTTTTTAACTTCTATAAAGTTTCAAGATTTATGCGTATTCGATATGGAGTTTATTATATATACATGAGATTTGCATTTTCACCCAAATTTGGCCAAAAGAGTTGTCCTTAACTAATTTCTTACTCAACTATCCTTTTCGTTGCGACTTTTAGATGTATGCACGTTCCTCTCTCTCTCTCTCTCTCTCTCTAAAGAAATGATTAATCTACGTGTTTTCATGACTTGCAGAGATATATGCCAACCAGTTATGCATTCGTGGCTTGCATTTTGAAGGATCTCAGCTGATTCCCGTTATATATATACATGCATGCACATTATATATTATAAATATATTTACATCCACTTAAAACTTTAATTTTTGCATGCCTGTCTCCGGACTCCTGAAACCATCACTCTGTCACAACAATCAATTTCCGAATCAACAATCGATTGACATTTATTATTAAAAAAATAATATATAAATGGTCCGAGTTAGGGCTATGGTCTATGGAGATCAAATTTCTTTTAGGTGGTAGCTTATTACAAATATTCCATAGCATTTATTAGGTATCTATGTACTTTTTAAAATGTGGAATGATTGATAATTGTCAACAAAAAGTTGTGGAATAATTAATTGTAAGACATGTCTGGGGGAGGGGATCCAGTGACAAAGTCAATGGAAAACAAAATCAAAATCAAAATTGGACATAGAAGAAAGACAAGAAATTTGAGATAACAAATTCAGTTTTTTCTATAATAACATACATCCAATGCCAAAGAAGTGCCACGTCAGAGACTCAAATTCATAATTAGGCTAAATCACAATTAGTTACATCCTCAATCCAACTCAACAAAGAATGATTAATCAGTATTCACTAATTCTTGAACTAATTAATCAAGCAAGTTGAGACAGCCCATTGACATCCATGCTGTGAGATGTTGTACCTTCCAAAAATCGAAAGTGATTGATTTCTTGCATGAAGCCATCAAACTCTGCAAAACCACCCAAGAACCCACCGCCTGAATTCGCACTGCTCCAAATCTTCTCCTCTCCTTTGATTCTCTCTCTAAAACCTGCACGGAATCCGGCCCTCATAGCCATCTCCATTTTCTCGCTTGAAGGAAAGATTCTTGCCTCTTTCTTTCTTGGTTTCATCTTCGTCGTGCCACGGCTGCTCAGATCAGCCGCTGTGGGCTTGCCGGTGAGCCTTTGAACGAGCTCCCTGAAGTTTGTTACGTCGGTTTTGATGATTTCTGGTACGAAAATGTATCGAATTTTGGGCTTCGTTTTGGATATAGTTTGGGAGTTTCTGTGCATGGATAGAGGTGTTGAACCTGTGTTTGGACAATAAATCATGTGGTTTTCCATTGTGGGAATTTGATGAAAAATGAATTTTGGTTAATCGTTGGACACAATATATAGGTAACACAGTCAATAATCTGATGAGAGAGAGGGGGTGGAAAGAGAGAGAGTGAATAACCAAAACAAAATGGTCCCCCAAATTCTTGATATCACAATCATATATTCTATGCATCCATGCAAATCAAGAACGGAGTTTGTACTTGAATGTGACAAAATGAGTACTTAGATACATATTGTGTTGGAAAGCAACAAAGAGGACAATGGAGGAGATTTGGTAACAGAGAATCAAACTACAAAACAAAAGATGTGTACAAGTCAACAAGTTACCCTTTTTAGTAATAGGGCTAATGTACTTCAATATCTTTGTTTACATGAGGATTTCCCTTCCTCTTAGAGATAGGAAATG
>JAYDZE010000001.1:139270-172223 GCA_034509125.1 Monilaria moniliformis
AAAAGTTATGATTTTATGTTCCAGTTTCAAAAGTTATGGGATTGACCAAAAGTCAACGAAAAGTTATGATTTAAATGACAATTATTCCTTTATAAAAATAATGAGACTTTTGGCTGGATCAATTTTAAGCGCGGATTAGGTGGGGTAGGGAGCGGGGTCCCTGCCTTACACAAGTTTTGTGTCTTTTTTAGGGTATGGTTTAAGTAGTAATACTTAGTTTTTAGGTAACAATGCATATCTAAGTCACTTTAGATAAGAAATTGAGTTTTGAATCATATTATTGAAAGTGTGAGTTTTTAATTTTTAGGTAAAAATGCAAGTTTAGGTGTTACACTATCATTGGAGGGCGGGGTGGCATACTAGGGAAAATTAGTCTTTTTTATGATTTGTTTAAAATTGATTGACAATATTTTTGTCATAGTTAATTGGCTTAAAATACACAAATTCTTGCACGGTTACATTCAATTTTTTATTTAAATGCACAAGTTTTGTATTTGTTGAAATTTTTATTTTTATTTCGGATGATCCATATTGACCATGCATTTACATAGAACATGGAAATCCACATCTTCTTACCGAATCTCGTAAACGGGACGTCGAGCCACAAATGAAGACAAGTTTCTTGTTGGTTTGGTAAACACATGGATATGCTTCACCAATTACAGCAATAGTACCAAAGACAAGCTAAGATTCTGCAGCTGAAAAAGAGGTGTTCGATCGATTTCGTTTCCTCCTTGCAAATAGTACACCGGTCATCTTCAATCCCCTTTGCGCCAAGTTTGAAGAGTCTCTCTTTGCTGTTGAGTTGTCGCTGGAGAATGAGCCATACTTGAAGTTGTGCTCGAGGGGGGGCAATGTTTGTCCAGGCCATTTGTCCAACTTCACGCGATGCATTGTCTTGATTTTTGCCGCTGGCAAACCTGCAATAAAAAATCAAACACCAAAAATGAGCAACACTTGTTAAAAACCAAATCCTCACATCACTCGTGTTTACACTCAAAGCTAACTGATTCACAACTAGAAGGAGTTCTCTAAGTAATTTTTTTTTTCCATGCAAACAGTTTCCTCCTCCACTAAAGAGTCCATCTCCAAATTTCTCTTTCCTACTTTCCCATTTTCCCATTTTCTCAATAACCTCTTTTTTCTGGGTAGACACCTCAAAGAGTCTCGGGAACATCTCTCTGAGGCTTTTCTCGCCCATCTACTACAGCCAAAATTTGGTTGGTGCCCCATTGCCTACTTTCACACGAATCCGTTTTGTTGTCACTTCTTGTATCTCCTTATTGAAGCTTCTGAAATCTATGATTTGACTCCAAAGGCTAGTTTGCATCTTATCTTGCAGATTTTGAAAGTCTCGTGAATGTTCGTCCACATGGTTGGATTCCACTATTTCCTTCCATAATGGTCTTTGCTCGTTTTTTAAACTCCACCACCAATTGTGCAATAAGGAGGCATTCTTAGTGAATATATCTCTTACTCCCAATCCGCCTTGAGTCAATGGTTTTTGAATCATTTCCCAAGCAACTAGGTTTTCCCATTTAGCCCATTTGATCTTGCTCCAAAAGAACCATTTCTCAAGTTGGATGATGCAAAAAGTCACCTTCTTAGGCATACAAAATAAGCTGATATAGTACATCGACAAATTATTGAGGACTGCTTTGGTCAAGACCAGTCTTCCTGCCTTCGACAGACTTCTCTCTTTCCATGGGGCTAATCTTTTCTCCACTTTGTTGATAATAGGCTTCCAGGTTTGGCTCTTCCGCGGGTTCACACCGAGGGGGATGCATAAATACGTGATAGGCAGTTTGGCCATGCTGCATCTCAATGACCTCATAGTATATTGGACCCAGCTTTCCTCACAGTTCAAATGAATGAGAGTTGATTTACTATAATTGACTATAAGCCCCGACATTAGAGCAAAGCATTGAAGGAACTTCTTATAATTCTTCAGAACATTTGTGTCGGCAGGGGAGAATATGATCGTGTCGTCTGCAAATTGAAGATGAGTGATTGAAATATGGTTCATGCCGACTATGATCCCCTTGAACTCACCCAGCTCTCTTCATTTGAGTATAAGTTAGTTGAAGGTTTCTGCATTAGAATAAAGAGGAAAAGTGAGAGGGGATCTCCTTGCCTTACTCCTCTCTGAATGTGAAATGGTGAAGTCGGAGATCCATTAATCCATTAACCAAAATGGACATTGATGTCGTCTTCACACACTCCATGATCCAACCAGTCCATTTGATTCCAAAACCTGTGCCCAATAATGTTTCCCTAGAAAGTCTCATCGAACTGTGTCGTAGGCCTTTTGGAAGTCAAGCTTAGGAATAATACCTTTCTTCTTTGTCTTCTTCATCCACCAGACGACTTCATTAGCAATGAACGCCCCGTCCAAATTTGTCTATTCTTTACAAAAGCTATATGTATTTCCCCAATCAGATCCGGGAGCACTTTAGATAACCTTTTCTCCAAGATCCTTGCAATTATTTTGTAGAGGCTTCCAACCATGCTAATTGGCCGGAAGTCGTCAACTTTCATAGCCCCTTCAATCTTCGAAATCAAAGATGCCCATGTACAATTGATTTCTCTAGGAAGTCTTCCGGTGTCAAAGAAAATGTAAATGAGTTGACACACCTCATGTTCTATATCTTGCCAGAGTTATTTGATAAACCTGAAATTGAAACCATCATATCTAAGGGCTTTGGATGCATCACAATCTCGGAGCGCCAAGTAGATCTCCTCCATGGGTGGTGTCGTCTCGAGAGTCTCGACTTGTTCTTGAGATATCTTGGGTAGCAGGGAGCTATCCATATGAACTCTTGGCAAAACCTTTTGTCTGTAGAGGTTTTTATAGAATTTCAAAATTTCCATCTTGATTGCTCGTGGCTTTTTGATCATTCTGCGCCCATATCTATTTTGATCAATATGTTTGAACCTTCCCTTTCCAAGAGAAACAGACTTAGGGATTGTTTGGCTCATATGTTAAACCATGTTATGATAAGTAAACTATAGTTATTCATCTGTTTGGTATTCAGGATACAAAAAGTGCAGCCCGTGTTAAAGTAACCAGGCTGCTTCGGTTTGTGCGCTACTCACTATTTTGGCATGAGATGAGTGATTAGTATAACCCCCAAAATTGGTGATGCAGTTATCCCATGACAATTGTTGCCAGTAACTTGCTTTCCTATTTATCCATTTGTTGAGTTGAGTCTCCACAGCCACCAGTCTTGCAAGGTCGCACTCATCCCTAGTTCCACTATCAATTTTTAATTGTGCCAACAACTGCTCATCATCAAACTTTTTGATGCCTTAATGTTGCCAAAACTGATTTTATTCCATCTTCTAATTGGTTGACCAACCAAATTTTCAATTATGATCAATATTCGCTCACGATATTGGACACATTGAAAAAAATATAAAGAACACAATTTTGAAAGATATTTGGATAAGGTGGAGCCTAAATTTTAGTTCATATAATGAACACCCAGCCAAATAGTCTAATTCTACTTCGTAAATGGTATGGTTTAAACTTTTCCATTCGCATAAATTTTTATGTGGAACTTTTCCATCTATGATAATAATTATAATAAACAAAATCTATATTTAATACAATTTTCTTATGATTCCGTAATCTAGCCAAATTAAATTTGATATGGCATCGACATGATTAAATTCGCATACAAAAACAAAAATTGAATAAATTTATGTATTTAAGTCAATTTGTTATTCACAATTGAAACAACTTACACAACTACTTTTAAGTAAGATTGAAAATAATTTGAGAGAAACCCAAATATGCATTCTAGGGTATGTGTGATACATGCAACTAATAACATGGTTACTCATTTTCAAAAAAATAAACATGGTTAATCCACATTAACTTGTATGAGTTTGAGTTGTAGAGTGAACATGATAAGTTTGACTCGACCGTCGAAGTTAATCTATCAGTGAAAATTCATTAATCTATCAGTTTACGTACTCGAGATTTTTGCTTCAAATCCTTATGATATGAATCTCAAATTTGAAAAAATGATGCACCTTTTATTTTAATATCTAAAATATCTCGAACAATATTTCTTGAGTAACCATTGAGTACAATCAAGAAAGAAATTGTGACATTCATCGGAGAAAAATGTAATTGATTAAATTGTCCAATAATCAATTGATGAAGTAACAATTTTGCAAGTGTTCCATATATTTTCATCTAACGTTTCTAATACACCAAAGTTTTGACATCTGAAAAATTGAATACTCATTCATAGTTCAATACAAATAATATAAAATATATATCCAAAACACTAAAATAATTTCGATACACAAACAAATAGAAATTTAATGCAAGAGTCATAGAGATACAGATATACAATTACATTATCACCATATATAACCATCGGCCACTCCCGAGCAAGATCTGGCCACTAATAACATCTCGAAATTCAAGCGGTGCACCTTAAAATTGATTCTCGCTGGCCACTCCCGAGCAAGATCCGGCTTCGTCATCGCCCTAATTAGCCGCATCTTCTCCTTTATCCTCGATAATCATGTTATACATGATAATACATGCAGACATGATGTCGGCGACACACTCTTTAAGCCACAAACGCGTCGGACCTTTGGCTATGTGCCGACATGCTTAGAGTACACCGAAATCTCGCTTAACATCCTTCTGTGCCGCCTCCTGCCTTTGAGCAAACAATGTTCTCTTCGAGTCTGTCGGACACATAATCGTTTTCACGAACACCGACCACTTTGGATATATGACATCGGCCAAGTAGTATCCCATGTTGTATTTTCGGTCATTGGCTATGAATTCGATAGTCGGTCCAACGCATACGTCGTTGAAGATCGGTGAGTGATATAGGACATTGATGTCATTGTTCGAGCCCGCCACGCCAAAGAATGCATGCCAAATCCATAAACGTTGGTTATCAAGTGCTTCTAGGATTGTGGTGAGAATTGTGCTCTTATGTCCACTGGTGAAGCCGCCTCTCCAAGCAGACGGGCAATTCTTCCATTCCCAGTGCATACAATCTATGCTACCGAGCAATACCGGGAAAGTCGTGACGCTTCTCGTGCATATTCATCAGTGCTTGGACGTCCTGCACCGTTGGCCTTCTCAGATACGTATCACGGAAGGCCTCAGTGACCCTACGACAAAATGATTTGATGCAATCTCGGCCTGTTAATTATGAGACATGGAGGTACTCATCGAATAAGTCCGATGACGTACCGTACGCCAGCTGATGAATCGTTGTCGTGCACTTCTATAGCATCGTGAGACCGTCGCGTCCTATACCGTCGGGGCGTTGCTGGAAATACTCGTCGCTTGTTGCTGACATGTTTGCAATGCGCATCAACAAATGTTAATGACTTAATGTCACTTTCTATCTCAACTTTTGCATTTTTTTTCAATTCTATCTCAACCTTTAAATTTATTAATTTTATTCCAATGTTTTTAATGTGGAGCAACTATATCCTCATAATAATATAGAAAATTTTGAAATTCAAAATTAATTAAAAGTTTTTATTCTAAAATGGATTAATGATTTTTTAAACACATGATCTGAGCTATTCAACAATGTTTTCAATTTTATCGTTGGATGCTTAGTGACAAAGTAATTAAGCCAGAAAGTTTATCTAATGGGAAATAGACATCCGACAACAATAATTAAAAACACAATCGAACAATCACGACATGGACTTCAAAAACTCTTAATTTTAAATTTCAAAAGTTTCTACACTTTTCAAAGGATAGAATTGATACACACATTCAAAAGATCCGGATAAAATTGATAACATTTTGAAGTTATTGATATAATTAAAGAAAGAAGTGTCAAAAGTTAGGATAGAAAGTGTTAATCCAACAAAAAGATTGTAATCGTTTATGAAAGTGTTTTAGATCCATAAAGGTTGTATCGTTTATGAACGTGTTTTAGATCCATACAAACATGAATAAATCAGATGAAGTAGAAGCAGGTAGGGGAAACATCACAATATAGGCCCCAACTAAGACATCATATCTGGTAATGCATATGAGAGAACATAACCACGAACAAACACAACGAATATCTAACCACTTGGAGCTGCATGAGGATGCAATAGTAATTTAATAAATTCCTTTCATTTTTTCTTTTTAATTATGGGCAATGTCGTTCCACGTAATATTGCTAGCAGAGAAATGTAGCTAGACCAAAAGGGGGTGCAAAATGCCTCCAAATTAAGAGTGGAGTTACAAGGATAACATAGACTATATCCACTTTGATAGCAAAAGAAGCAAGTTACTCATCATCTTTGTATGGGTACTCCTCAGGAACTTGCTTCAGAAGTTTGACTTGCAACTCGAATACATCATCTCCTCTAAGCATGTCGCGCAGCCATGTGACCTCGGTTTTCATTGAGACCTAAACAAAAGAATAGAGATGATAATTGTATCAATGTCGTAGTACTTGAAAGATTCTGGTCATAACTGTATTGATCTCACAAGCTGTTGTTACTTCATGTAAACAAAACCAATCAACAAAGTACAATATTAAGAAGGCGGGGAAAAGGAAAGTAACCCAAGGAGGGAAATGGAAAGAGGGACCACAGCATATTTAGTAGATCATCTTGTCCACTGACCCAACCTCTTCTACTTCCTTTGCCCTTAATAAGCTTAGTTGCTTAAATAGTTCAAGAAGTGCTACTCTGAGCTTTAATAGAGAATTAATTGCTTATAAGCTCACAACTTGTTAATCTTTTGCCAATAATTCCATAAAAACTAAGATTTTTTTATTTGAAAATAAGGACAGCCAATATTAGTCGTACTTCAAGAGGACCGAACTAGTACAATTAATTTAAGTATCATGCTGAAATGACACATTGACAAAGATGCAGGCAAAACAACCTCAGAAGAGAACATTTGATTTATGATGGATAGGGGGTTTAGCAGAGAGTAGAATGCTCACCATCTCAAGAGCCCCTCTGACAACTCCACTTAAAATATTGCAGTAATGAAGACCTTGACAGGTATCAGGCAGCTCAACAAAGTCTACCAACGGATTGTCTTCCAAAATGAGACTACAGGTTGTCCCTTCTGCATCCCAGTTAGTGACAGATGCAGTGACTCCTAGGAACATTTTGAATCCAACCTGTAGATGAATGAAAATATTGAGAATGGAAACAATCACACAAATACATAAACAATTGAGACTCTATGTAGGGAGCAGTACATTTTCAGCATTGAGTTCACACAGAGAGCTTCAAAGAAATTCATAGGGTAAACTTCTACTATAGGCATATAAGCTCTGGTACTTATATTATAAGCTAAAAGTGATTTGTCGTTCAATCCAAAGGCAAGCACATGATGGACATTATACATGAGAGTACCACTTGTTCAGCCAAATGTACACCCCAAAACTTGACAACAAATTGATTCCGCCTACAGTTGCCCCTCAATAAGCCTAACTATAATGAATATATTACCCCTATGGTCCCCAATGTGCAGATACAGTTCATTGTTCAGTCACTGCCTGGAATTTTTGGACATGACCAGTCATAACTCAGAGGGTTAATTTGTGAAGTCCCATATTAGGGGTTTAGCTAGTAGAAGATAGGTTTCATTGGCCTTTGTGGTAGAGACGTTGCCTTTGTGAAAGAGCTTGGTTAAGAAGGGTGTTGTGGGCAATTTCATTCATAAAGACATTACCTTTGTGAAAGAAAATTTGAAGACACCTGACTCCAGAAGATTGTATACATTTAATTCCTACTTGGTGAGAGCTCTCTTGTTTTTCATCATTGCAGATGCTACTTCTTTGCATGAGTTTTATATTTTGCAGTTTTAGTAAATGTATATCACTTGCAGCAGCTAGTACTTATAGCTAAGATTGTTTGAGAGAAGTGCTAATACTATACTATGGTTTTTACTTGATATGCTGAGCACTTGTTCACATTAAAACACTTAATTCTCTTTGTGCTTGTGGTGCTTCTTCTTATTACACTTCAATTTCAGCATCAAAACATTCTCAGTACTTGATTGGCATGATTTCCTAATTCCTAATAGGTTCAAACAAGAGAATTGCAAGTGCTTAATCTAGCAGAGATATCATGTCTCCAATCAGCATAACTAATAGATTCAAACAAGAGAACATTGCAAGTGCTTAATCTAGCAGAGATATCATGTCTCCAATCAGCACAAATTCCATTTTCGTTTCTTAAAATATACTCAAGTGATGTAAACAAAAGAATCAAGGTAAATCATAGATGTAACCCCTAACTTCATAGGAACGACAGATTCCTTCAATTCAATAGCACAAAAAACTGTATGAAGAAGAGAATAGGAGATAAGACCTTAGCAATGACATCAGCTGTTTCCCTGAAATCGACACACCTTGACACGCTTGATTTGGCAAGGAATTCATCAACCAGACGGACCCCGATATTATAACCCCTGAGATGGAACAGTTTTAAGTACTGAAAAACTCCTTATCCAAAAATCATCAATGTTTAGAGTTATTTTGGACTATAAAAGTAAAAAGAGAGAGACAAATCATTTACATTTGATCGAGCTGCTTGTTAACCTCCTCCACCTCCTCCAGATCGGTAATCAGTTGGCGCACGATAGCACCGTATGTCAGAGTAAAGAGCTCCGCGTTCTACCGAAAATTTAGTGCCGCAGTCAATCGCCATACATGGAACAAAACAAAAAATTAACCAAATTGGATAAACTAAAGTATTCAGGAGAAAATAGGAAAAGCAAAACAACAATGACTTTCTATTAACACTTACAACGCGATCAACACTGGCGAAAATCACATCACCGGACTTGGGAGCGGCGGGAGCCATGAGAGAGAGAGATCTCGGAAGGGATTTGTGAAATGATTTCGAAGAGATTGAGATTGTGATTTTGAACTGATTCACCGTCTTGCAAAAGGTATCGTATTCTATAATATTATCTGGACTCCATGTTCAAACAAGAAACTGAAACAGTAAAAGGTATATATACATAATAATTTTTCTTAAAGAAATAGAGAATTAGTATATTTTCTATTTGTAAAGCCTATTATTAATCATTTATACAAACAATTATTTTAACATCTAAGAAAGCCATACATATACAAAATATTTTATATAAGTATAAGAAAAATGTACTTATAATGTGTTAATGATAAGATTAAAATAGCAAAATAATCATATATGTATACAAGTTTTCTTGAAAAAAAATATTAAAATATACAAATAATAACATAAACACGAACCACTAAAAATTAACATAAATACAAAAAATTGTGAATCAAAATTTAGATCCAAATTCATACTTGCTAACGTATTTATAATTTTGTTGGTTAATATTAATTCCTCTTATTATGCATTTTAACCAGTAAAATGATTTCAGAAAACTTTTCCAATAAAAACATAAACAAATAAATATTGTGTATTAATGTAATAAAAGATTAATACTCGAGTATTATATTTCTCAAAATTGTATGTCCGCTATCTGGAGATGAAATAGAATCGCCAAATTTACCGAGTGTGTTTGGATAGAAAATGCAAGGAAAAATTTACATTTTGAAACCTTATATTTAAGTCTTTAGAGCAACAGCAGCTGTTAACGGCTCGCGCAGCGAACCGCCTGCCCGTGCCGCATGTTGCCGCGACTGCAGGGGTGGGAGCCGACGGCTCTGTCCTTGCAGCCGGCTCCTCGCGCGCCCTCACCCTTCACGCGCCGATGAAGCGCACTCGCGCCTCTCGGCCAATGATTCACAATGATTCATTTCTTCAAACACAATAATTTCATATCATCATCTCACATTCCTCTATGATTTCTCTCATCTCTCATTGTGTATCATGAATTCTCACGGCGACAACAATGTTCCTGAAGATCCTTTTTCGGTGGACTATCTGCTCCGAATAGCTCGCAAAGCAGGCGAGCTATCACCTTCGTGCGTTTGAGGAAATGCAGGAGGCCAATCAACCACGTCGGAGGACGTACGTGCACCGGGAAAGAGAAGAGGCCGACACACGTCTCGTCCCGAACTATTTCTCAGAAATCCACGATTGGATTCCGCCCGCAATTTCGTATGCGCATGTCTTTGTTCTTGTGCATAGCAACTACGTAGGCGGCGCGTGAAAAGTTCCTCCAACAGCTGTCGGACAGCACCGAACGTCAAGGCCTGTTCACGCTTCTCAAATGCACATCGGTCATCGGACGATTGACGACTGTGGGGATGTTTGGATCAATTCGACGAATACTTGTAAATGTCTGGAGATATTCTACAAAGCAGTTCAAAGTCCATTCGGCTCGCAATATCTGAGGAGGCCTACTGCCTAAGATTGCCTACAACTTCTGCGTATGCACGTGGCACGACATGGCTTTCCCGGCATGCTCGGGAGCATCGACTGCATGCATTGGACGTGGAAGAATTGCCCGACGGCATGGAGGAGCGCATACACAAGAGGCCACAAGGGTACTCATCTGACTATCATGCTTGCAGCAGTGGCGGACCAACGACTTTGGATATGACTTGCTTTCTTTGGTGTCGCCAGCTCCAACAACCACATCAACGTCCTTAACCATTCCAATGTTTTTAGCGACATATTGAGTGGAAGGGCGTCGGCGATACAATTTACCGCCAATGGTCGTCGAAACGACATGGGGTATTATTTGGCTGACGGCATCTACCCGAGATGGCCAATCTTTGTGAAGTGCATATCTTGTCCCACTAGCCTAAAACGAGTTCGTTTCACCTAGAAACAAGAAGGTGGCGTGAAAGGATGTCAAACGAGCATTCGGCGTACTTCAAACTCAATTCTCTATCATCAAATATCCCGGCCATGCTTGGTTCAAAGACATTATAGCCGACATCATGTACACGTGCATTATTTTGCACGACATAATCATTGAGGATGAATGTGAGGATGCAGCCAACTGAGAGGACGAAGAAACCGTCGGCACATCGACCGCTAATGAAGCACCAACTCAAGGTGCGTCTCAAGCATTTCTGGTATTTCAATAATATAATTTCCGAATTTCATAATATTATTAAATTTTATTTTAACAAAAATCAAATTTAAATTTTGAAAATTATAAGAATTATGAAAGAATTAAAAATTAAGAGATGAATAGTGTAAAGAAAAATTAAGATTCGACCTCTGTTGCAGTGTGTAAAATTTTAAGAAATTAGTTGTTGAAGACTCATGAATAATGTAAGAAAAATGTGAAGAATCCACCTCTATTGTGGATGACGTTAATCAAACTCTCAACTCTTTAATTATTTTAATTTGATGATATAGTTTCATCACAAAGTTCAAATTTTTCACATTTAAAAATCAAGGCGGACTGATGTGAATTGATCCCAAAAAATAAAGGTAAAAACATTCATTTAAGTTCTAAATCAACAACAACATTTTCACAAAAATGTTCCAAATTAAAGATAATATCAATCAAATGTGTAACTTATTAAGAAAGTAATACAAATATCATCGACCTGATTAGTCTGATAGCACGTGAAATTTAGGTGAAAAATCAAATACAGAAGAATAAATAAGAATTAAGGCAAAAAGGAAATAAGTAGAATAAAATTTCAGACCTGAAAGAGCAGAAGGCGCATATGATAAAGTCCAGAAAACAAGAACATGGCATTTCATAAAAAAAAAGCAGCCACAATCCTTAAGTTGGCACATGCTACTCATAAAAACAGACTTGAAAGACAGCACCATTGGTAGGAGCTGCAAGTAGAAATGAAGCAATCACCATAAACAAGGGGACGCATAATCATATCATTACAAGCACACTACAAATCTGAATGTTAAACAATAAATAATAAGATACTATTAAAGGGGCAATGGAACAAGAAAAAAAGAAACTATGCAATAAATCCAAGTGCAAAAGCTACAGAGAAGGCCAAGGAATGAAATCTAACATCTGGTTGACCGAACACAACTCCATTCATCATATAAGAGAGATCAAATGTCAAAGCCAACATTGCATGCATTTTACTTTGCAATGCACGGAGGGGATTGTGCAAATACAACCAGGAAACTCCATATCCACATCAAGATCAATACAATGAATAGTCAAAGCCCCACACAAACTCCATATCACATGAAAACACGGATAATCACATGCTTCATCATCATTACAGAAGAGTAAAATTGCATTGAGCATGCAAGCAAACAAAGAATTCATTATTAAAAGATAAAATTTATTTAAGGTGGTAGGGGGAAACCCCACCTATTTGTTCAATAGAAGAGAGAAATTTAAATGAAACTATCAACATCTTAACACCAGCCGTTTGCAACGGCAGACCAGACACAACTGACGGAATAAACTGACCACAACCTAACACACGACCACGACGGACAAATTGATAGACCAGAAGACACGACACTCGGACACCGTGCAATTTTCACAACATTTAGAAGCCACCACGGAGACGGAGGACAAGGTGAAGGGTGGACTCCTTCTGGATGTTGTAATCAGCCAGGGTCCTTCCATCCTCCAGCTGCTTTCCAGCGAAGATCAACCTCTGTTGGTCAGGTGGGATACCCTCCTTGTCCTGAATCTTCGCCTTCACATTGTCAATGGTGTCAGAGCTCTCCACCTCCAAGGTGATGGTCTTCCCCGTCAGGGTCTTGACGAAAATCTGCATCCCTCCTCTCAGCCTAAGCACCAAGTGTAGGGTCGACTCCTTCTGAATGTTGTAATCGGCCAAGGTACGGCCGTCCTCAAGCTGCTTGCCAGCAAAGATCAACCTCTGCTGGTCCGGGGGAATGCCCTCCTTGTCCTGGATCTTGGCCTTGACGTTGTCAATGGTGTCGGAGCTCTCCACCTCCAAAGTGATGGTCTTTCCGGTAAGGGTCTTGACGAAAATCTGCATACCACCACGGAGCCTGAGGACCAAGTGCAAGGTCGACTCTTTCTGGATGTTATAGTCGGCAAGGGTGCGGCCGTCCTCAAGCTGCTTGCCAGCGAAGATGAGCCTCTGCTGGTCCGGGGGAATACCCTCCTTGTCCTGGATCTTGGCCTTGACGTTGTCAATCGTGTCGGAGCTCTCAACCTCCAGGGTGATGGTTTTTCCGGTAAGGGTCTTCACAAAGATCTGCATACCACCACGGAGCCTGAGGACCAAATGAAGGGTTGACTCTTTCTGGATGTTGTAGTCAGCAAGGGTGCGGCCATCCTCGAGCTGCTTGCCGGCAAAGATGAGCCTCTGCTGATCTGGGGGAATGCCCTCCTTATCCTGGATCTTGGCCTTGACGTTGTCAATGGTATCAGAACTCTCGACCTCGAGGGTGATGGTCTTGCCCGTGAGGGTCTTCACGAAGATCTGCATACCACCACGTAGCCTGAGCACCAAATGGAGGGTAGACTCCTTCTGGATGTTGTAGTCGGCAAGGGTTCGGCCGTCCTCGAGTTGCTTTCCAGCAAAGATCAACCTCTGCTGGTCCGGGGGAATACCCTCCTTGTCCTGGATCTTGGCCTTAACATTGTCGATGGTGTCGGAGCTCTCGACCTCAAGGGTGATGGTCTTGCCCGTTAGGGTCTTGACAAAGATCTGCATACCACCACGGAGACGGAGGACCAAGTGGAGGGTGGACTCCTTCTGGATGTTGTAGTCAGCGAGCGTGCGGCCGTCCTCGAGCTGCTTTCCGGCGAAGATCAGCCTTTGTTGGTCTGGGGGAATCCCTTCCTTGTCCTGGATCTTAGCCTTGACGTTATCGATGGTGTCAGAGCTCTCCACCTCAAGGGTGATGGTCTTGCCGGTAAGGGTTTTCACAAAGATCTGCATCTGTATCGTCAAACAAGGGTATCATATAACAGCTCACAGAATAAACAGATCAATTGACATCTCTAAATAATCAAGAAGAAACGATTGACGATTATCAAAACTCCGAGTAACATAATAAGATGGATCAGTGAACGTAGAAAAAAGATCTTGACAAGACGAAAATTTTAAATCCAGCAAAAACAATCCCTCCGATTACCCAAAAATTCCTCGAAAACAGAACTAGAAAAGATATCTGAATAGCAGATCCCAAAGTTGGAAACAAAAATGATAAGACCCCAAGACGACAATAACAAAACAAATCACCAAAAAACCTAACGAGAAATACAGAATTCAGATCTCAAAATCCAAACCAAAAGAAAAGAAAACAAATATATACCCTTAAAAATAAGAAAATACAGCAATTTATCAGTCAATTGAAACAAAATACAACAATTTATCATATAACTGAATCATAAGCATCGAGAAACACAGACGTACCTTGACGAAACGGAATAAATGGAAGGAAGATATTTGGAGAATATATTTGCCGCTGGTGAAAATCTGGAATGAAAATAAAAGCGGAAAGGAGGGGGTTTATATAGGAGAGGTAGCCGACTTAAGGAGAAAAATGCCTCAGCGGTAGCGTATAAAATTAAAACACCTGCCCCGATGACGTGTACCGCACTGCTTCCATACGGTGAGTGGCCCAAGATTATTACGATACCGTGAGGTCTACCGCTCCACGCGCTCACTTTCATCGTCCAACGCCTATTTCTCTTTTTCAACAATTCATCTACTATTTTATCCGAACAACACACCCAATATCCGAACAACAACCTAGAATCCGAATAGTTCGAATCCCAATTTTTTGAGGTTTAGATTTGGAAACCCAACATCATCACCGCATCATATGTGTCTCAAACCCTACACGAATCCAAACAACAACACAAATCCATCGAATATTTTTAGATTTTGAAGTAGAGGAGACTCAGATTTGGAAAACCAAATCATCATTGCCTCAAACCCGCCACAAACATTGCCTAAAATCAAACGAGACGGCGACGGTGGAGAAAGGCCACCCTGCATCGGCACCCACTACCACCAGCAACATGCACTACCGTCGGTTGTCGTTCTAGAAGTCGCTGACGCAAGAGAGAGTGAGTAGACTATAGAAAGAGGAAGTTGCATCGACGAGAGACAGAGAGAGTGAAAACAGATAGGGAGAGAAAGTTGCATCGCATGAGAGTGAGTAGAGAGTAGAAAAATAGAGGGCGGTGTAAGGAAATCGGGAATGAACAGTGAATTATTGCACCTAAATGGTGCAATAATGTATCTTGCCAGAAATTGAAAAACATCGTCATATTGGGCGATTTCTAATCGGGCCACGATTAAATTATCTTGGCCTGACAAGCCGAGATAAATATACTCATGTCTAACAAACAGCCTAATACTATTGTTAGGCCATGAGTTTTGTATCTTATCTTGACCCTTATTGTATCTATCAAACTGAGCCAGAGCCTTACTATTATGCTTTCACGAGTCCATGGCCAAAATATGTTTGGTAGAAATTCTAATAATGTTTATAATCGAATTACTCTTAGGGTCCATTTGTATCACGAAATTGTAAACTTCAATTTGGAATTGGACCTTTCAATTCCAAATCCATTGTTTGTAACCATAAAAATATTTGGATTTCATCTAATTCCACAATTTTGAATTTTATAGTTAAATTAAAGATTTGAAAATCCAAATAAATATAAAATTGATTAATCTTTCAAATACATTCACACTACACACACTACACACACAATTCACAACACACATATTACATACTGCACACAAACACACATTGCACACACAACACAACACAACACACACACTGCACACGATACACACGTTGCACGCACAATACACCCACTGCACACAATACACACACTGCTTACACACACCGCACACACGCAGACACACAACACACAACACACAACAAACACACATAACATACACGACATACAAAATTACTTGCATAACAAACACACAACACATATGACAACATCACACACACACACACATTGCACGCACAATACACATATTGTACATATTGCACACACACTGCACACACTACACACACAAACTGCACACAATACACACATTGAACACACTGCAAACATGACACACAAGGCACAAAAAATTACACACACTTACACACACAACTCAAAATATATAGAAAAATGATATAGAATTACATAATGTATATAAATAAATAAATAAAAAATTTATTCAGTTGAAAGTCAATTCCAAATCTTGGTTAATTTTTGACTTACCAAACAAAGAATTTGGAATTGAATTAGTATATCATAACTTCAAATTCAATTCCATATAATTGCATTCCAAATCAATTTCAAATCCATCTTACCAAACGCACTCTTAGAGAAATTGAATTTAAAGTTATAATATTTCAATTCAATTTCAATTTTTTTGTTAGTAAAATTAACCACTTAATATAAAAATTATTGTAATTCCAAATTATTTGGTAGATAAAAAAAATTAACCAAGATTTGACATTAACTTTTAATTGAATAACTTTTTTATTTTTTATTTATGTACATTATATATGTAACTCTATAAGTTTGACATTATCATAATGAGGTCATAATGTTATAATTTTTTTATGTAGTAGAACCAAGTTTATATTCTGTTTTCTTAACAGTAAAAATAATTGAACCATACATTCAAAGTTACCAATTTGTGTCCTGTGTCTCTTTGTGTGTGGGTGTTTGTGTGTCTCTCCGTGTATGTGTGTGTGTGTGTGTTTGTGTTTCTCTTTGTGTGATGGTGTGTGTCATCGCATGTGTGTGTCTGTGTGTGTGTGTTATAACGAAAATATCTGAAACGTGAAGGAATTTAGGCAATGAATTTTCAAATATTTACTTTAGGTATATGATTCAAACTATTGAATTGAGAAGACATGGAATCATAATCTGATTCCAAATCCAAACATTCTTGTGATACCGAACAATGTATTTGGAATTGGAGCCTCCAATTTCAAATTCGAACCTACAGTTCCATGATATCATACACACACTTAGAACATCTAAATTAAGGATTGTAGATAATTTGTTTCAGTTTTATATTCGAACAAAGTCAACATAAAGAGAAGTTATCCTGGATGGATCTTACATAAAATTTGACAAACTTGTGATATGTAGTTAATCGTGCATGATGTCTTGTTATATTCTTGGTGATAATAATAGATCGATATGCATGGGATTTGTTGGATTGATAATAGAAAATTTGAGTATATTAATTAATATAAGATTGTTTTGATATGGACTGATATAAGATGTAGCTTGGTTTCTTATTCAAAAAAGGTTCATTACAGTTTATAATATGACCTTTCAATGTTTTTAATTTATATCATTAACTTTGATTTATTTTTACGTAGCCTCAATTTTGAGAAAAATTTCGATCATAGCCCAGAATAAAAGTTTGCGGTGTCAAAAGTCTAATTGAAATGAGGTGGAATCCACATCAAAGTAGTCGTGGGTATTCTTTCAAGGTGGTGTGAAGACTAGGACCATGTCTACTATCTAACCTTCGATTTATCAAAGTAGTCGTGGGTATTCTTTCAAGGTGGTGTGAAGACTAGGACCATGTTTACTATCTAACCTTCGATTTATCTATAAAAAAAGTCGTTAGTTTTCTTGCAAGATGATTCAGATATTTCAAGAATAAGAATTATAGGAAATTTTCACTTGTAATGAAGAAAAATCCTTTTTTTTAAAAATGAATATGAGAATTAAAGACGACATAGTTTATGGTTTTGTTTTTTCTTTTTTTTTTAGTTGAATGGGGAAGGCAACAACATCCCTGTTAATGTGGCATTCTTTTTTTTTTTTTTCTTAAATTGCTAATGTGAATGCGAACGATGTTGTTTCTAATCATCCTAATCAGACTTTTGACACATAAAACTTTCATCAGGTTATAATTGAAATTTTTCTAAAAATGAAGACTATGCAAAAAATATATCAAAATTAAGATTATAAATTAGAAAATGCTAAAAGATAAAGTTATAAGCTATGAAAAACCCTTTCAAACGTTATAATGATTTAACAATTTTGTGGTGTTGAATAACAAATTTGATCGGCATGTACCCATGATTAGGAGTCAAATGAAGACACATATATATTTTTGTATGTTCTTTTTAATGGAAAATGAAATATATATATATAAATATTCACATTTATTTCACACTTTTACAAGTTATTTACAATGAACAATTTTCCCCGGAAATGAAATGGAAAAATATCTAGGACAATCATTTTCTTCATTTTTACTCTAATTCATGATAATATTGTCATGGATATTGATGCAATAATATTTTTCTTTATTTTGTTATTATATGAAATAAAATATAAAACGGTATCTACTTAAATAAAAAAAAGTCATGTTTTATTACTTATTTTCGTATAATAATAAAAAAGTATACCACTATATTCAAATATCTCTATCATCACTGAACAAACTAATTATGTTCATTAGATCGTCTTTATCAAAATCTGGAGATTCCTGATATTATTGATTTGTTTATTATATATATGTATCTAAGAGCAATTTATATGAACTATGGCACTTCAAGGTCGGATTTCAGAAGATAAAATCTGATTGATTGCAACGCGCGCAAAGAGCGTTGGGTTTCTCCAACGGCTCTCTAGGGGAAATAATTGCGTAGTCCAACCAAATTCAATAAATTATTTGTAAAATTGTCAGTCTTTCGGCCGTTTAATTAACGGCAAGTTGGAATTAATATTGCAACTTGGAACTAATCCACGCCTACCCATCTAATTATTTCATGGAATTAGATTATGTAGATTCCCTTTTTGGTACAGATTTTTAAAAATATGGATAAAATAAATTAGTATAATATAAATCTCACTTTTACATATTAATTTTATAATGAAATGTGATTGAATGAGTTAAAGAAAAATAGGGTCCATTTACAAAAAATAGTAAAAATTGCAATGAAATACTATTTAATAGTGGGTATTCTTTTTTTTGCAAAAAATGAGACATTTTATTATGGATGGAGCGAGTATATAAATTCAAATTTCATTTATTTATTTTACAAATTCGACGATCGAGAATATTTTGCCTTATTTTAAGTTGTTAACGCATTTTAATAGTAAAATGATATATTTGCAAAGTCTGATGGTTGAGATTTTTCACATTTTTCCTAATCTTTTAACGCTTATTTTGGGTGCATGATGTTAAATATAAAAGTCTACAATGTTAAATACAAAAATATATAATGTTGCACATAAAATAAATAAATAATTCAAAAAATTAAAACTAATATTAAACCTATACTTTTTAGGACTCCAAAGAATGTTATAGATTCATGATTCTAAAGAATCTTCTATTTCTTCCCACTTTTAACAGGATTTCATTATAAAGCCTGTATATATTTATATTTCTTGCGATTAATCTTAGGAAATCTTTTTTTAGGACTCCAAAGAATATGATTCCAAAGAATCTTCCCTATCTCTTCCAACTTTTAACGGGATTTTATCATAAAGTCCGAGTATATCCATATTTCTTGCGATTAATCTTAAGCCCCTGTTTGATAAGGCTGATAAGCATTGATAATGAGTTTTATCTGGACAATACCCAATGTTTGGTATGCTAGACAACTTTTCTTGTCGGCCTGTGTTAGTTGTGCATATCGAGGAGGCCCGTGAAAAAAATTATGTTTTGGCAATGAATTGTATCGCGCGCCTGTCGTCCGATAACTTATCTGCCTTGGGTGCTGCACCCTGATATGGTGCCAAAATCCCAGTAATACCCTCTGTTATCTTCCCCTACCCCAAAATTTTGGGGTTTCACATGGGGTATTTTGGAAATTTGAAATTTTACTTGAGGTAAATATGTTTGTCTCAATTTTTTTGGGGATTTCTACCTATTGTACCAAACACCATACTATCAAATCTGTGGTTTTTTTTTCTTAAGTACCAAACACCCCCAAAGATAACATATGTGCCCAAAACAAGATTTCATATCTAAATTTTTATCATGTCTTAACGAATCTCATCAACATTATCAAACACCCCCTAAACATAAAAATGCAAAATGTGAAACATACAAATGCACAATGGTAATAAACAAAGATCATATATAAATTATTTTTTATGTGTTATTTTGAAGTAAAGTGCATAATGGGAAATATAAAAGTTCACAATGGTAAAGACAAAAGTACATATATAAAATAATTCTTATGCAAGTTATTTTGAAGTAAAGTGTATAATGCTAAGTATAAAAGGGCATAATAGTAAACACAAATTGAAGTTATCTTTTCACTTTTTAGGAGATTCTATCATTAAATCAGAGTATGCTTATATTTTAAAAAATGATCTCGAAATATATATCATTTCCACATTATGGCATTGTGATTGGATCCTATATATTTGGTAAGGAGAATTATCTTTTCTTTCAACATAATAAGAATTGAAAGTGCTGAGTTGGAATATTTAATCATAGCCCCAATTACTGTTTATAACAGAAAGAAAGAATTGGGAGGACTTTTGAGTGCATAAAGAACCCAATAAGGACTTTTGAAAGAATTGAAGGAAAAGTCATATGATTATGTATAATGACAATAAGGATGACATATTAAAATTTGTCATCTTAAAGCTTCAAACATTCATGCCTCGTGGTTTCCACAACGTGTAGATACTTGTCGAAATTATCGACAGATAAGCCGGTCACTAGCTGTCAAATGACCGACACACACTTCTGCAGCATCGATAGAGCATTTGCCGTCCCGTGGTGTCTGGCTAGAAGAACTCCTCATGAGCGACCGACATATCCGCTATGCGCATGAATAAATCATTGCGCATTGCTAATTGTCAGAGAAATAATCCCCACATAAGGCTGGCGGTTGCAGTTTCTCAATCCCGGTGAATGTACTTCCTTGATCGGGGTTCATTGGCCACCTCCGATTCCGCAAAATAATTTTGTGAACCATCGTGAGAAGCTTGTTGAACTTATCGTCTGAATCATCGAATGAATTACTGGTGAAATTGCCCTATGGGTTTATTGCTCGAATTTGAAATACAAAATTCTCTAAACTTAGAGAGAATTTAAAGATAAATTGGAAAAATTGTGGAATTGTGGGATGAAAATGACAGGGTATTTATAATTATGAAAAGGAGTTAAAAAAAATAATTAAAAATGGATGGATAGCCATCGACAATGGCTAATTGCTAAAATTATCTATTTATAAATGGCTATATAGCCGAAATTCAAAAAAGAAAAGAAAATTAATAATTTAAAAATCGATTTTATGATTAAATAAAAAATTAAATAAATAAAAGGCCAAAACGAAGATCAACCGCGGAGGTAAGACGTGTGTGACATGCGAGGCGCCGATTGGCTCTGGCACGCAAGTGTACAGTACGCGAGGGCCGGGGCGCGTGATGTGCGCACACAAAGTGTTCCACGCTAACCTATGTATTACTTTGTGTAAGTGTTTTGTGCAGTGGTGTGTACAATCTGTGTTGTGCTATGTTGTACGCGTACTTTGCAAGATTATTTTATACAATGTTGTGAATGCCCCAATAGCTTCCACTACATTTAAAATTCATGCCATCAAGAATGTTGCATACTCTTGGTAGATGAAGGAAATATTATTGTAATTTAAAATATTCTAGAACTTGTATAAATAAATTTTAATTTGCTAATTTTAGATGGAGTATTAAATGGATATTATTTTAAAACTTTTTGATATATATTTTGATGTTATTGTGAGAGACAAATTGATGAATTTTATTTTGCATAGATTTTTCATATATTATACATGTATTATGTATTAGATCTTGTATAATCATCATTTTTGATAGAGAAACTACAGTTAGTGGATCACCAACCAACCCCCACAATAGTGTTGGTGCTAGTATACATAAAATATGACAATGGTATTCCGCTCCTCCGAGTTGTTGATTACTAGGCAAATGCAACAAAAATGCTGAATTTTTTGCCTCCGTCACCCGTTTTCACCTACAAAAAATTTCGTATCTATCTAAGCAAACATAATATTGATACAATCTGTTTTGATGAATAAGCAGATTGGTAAAGTACCTTCTTCAGATACTTCTTGTGAAGCTTCATGGCGCCCGCGCATGCCTTCTTAGCATCGATATTGCCAGTGATGTCGTTCAGTATCTGAGAAGGAAAGAATTGTCAGCAACAAGTATAATTTCATAATTCGTTAATGAAAGCTGACCTTAACAACGTCATCTAGACCTCGGGCCTCCGACTGCAACTTAGCACTCTTGTCCTTGAGCACGCTGGCCACGAGGAAAACTGAGATGGGGAGAGGCGCCGCGGCTCCGTTTCGCATATTTTCTCTCTCAAACTTCCCACATTGCCTCTTGGACTTGGCCTTCCCTTTGGTCCCATCTCGTGTGTCGCTTTCATCCTCGTATGTTGCGAATAGATCTGGGTCGTACTCGAGAGCCCACATCATCTGTTTTGCCAAACCAAAGAGGTATATGGTCATTTTATCAAAGCGAGGAAAAAACAAGAAAACCTAGTGAAAACCTGGGGAGATCGTATAGCCTGATCAGTTAAGGGCCCGAGTCTCGTGAAAACCCTTCAAGGCGAAGATCCAGAGGGAGGAAAAACACCAAAAACACAAAGAAACTCAAGAAAAAGAGAGACTTTTTACCTCCCAAAGGTATAGTGAATCAGCAAATGAGAATTCTCGACGAAACAAAACCATAAGCATTCGTACAGCAAATAGATAATCACCCCCACCTAGTGTTTCTGCTCTCAAGTAAAAAACAGTAATTAGTGAAAAAGAAAAGACAAGACATATAGTCGACAATTAATTTGTTGTAGAGAGTGTTACCTAAGTGCTGATGGAGTTTAGGATCAATAACTTGTGTAACTGTAGCAAGATTACACAGCTGCGACTCCACACCTACTGACTTGTCAGTGCATCTGAAATTTCCTCGCTTTAGAGGAATTATAATGTAAGCCAAATGATTCAACAATAATTACAAGATAATTAGAGGAAATCAACTAAATTATGATATTCTTTAATATCTTATTTCAATCTATTTGTAGATAGCTTGTTTCCATATTTACAACATAAGAAATGAGTAGTTGAAAGTGGTACCAATTTTCGCATCAAACGTTCAAAGCACCAGAAGGCATCGGCTTCATTATCAAGGAGCATGATCATGGGAGAGCAAATATCACTCATACCTGCTCACCATGTTTAACTTCCAAATAAAGATCCACGAAGACTCAGAATTAATATATCAAATATCCATGTTGCTATTATAAAGATTAAGAATCTACTGACCTTGGCAATATCCGACATCTGCATCATACCATGCGTAAACAGATAAGATGTCCCAAAGTTTTGCTAGATTTTCATCCTTCTCATAAAACATCAGAGTCCGATCCGTACGGACCACATCAAGACCTGCCCATAAACATCAAACCATGGTCACAGTTAATAACTTCATTTCTATGATATGTCAACCAACCTATTTGATGTAATGTAAGTTTCCAATCGATTTCTCTCTTGTCCATAGGGCCATCATCCAAAGCTTGTTGTTGTAAATCGGGAGGGGAATCGCCTATTTTTTGACAACATCAAAGGCATTAGCAACTAACATCATCTAAGGAAGCAAGATTCCATTTCCATATATAGCTATACCATAAATTTGCTTGATTGCGATGGGATCTTGAGTAGGTTCACCGGTTTCTGTTATAATCGGTGCAGTCACGAACCTTCCGCTTCCAATCAAGGAAAACATCTTCTTACACACTTCTTTCAAGATTTCATACTTTACTCTGAAAATACCACATAACATTCATGCATGGAAGAGGGAACATATATATAACCATGCAAGAAAAAGTGATGTATGTATGGTAAGAAACAAAAGAAACCTTCGACTCTCTCGTGTTTGTTCCCTTTCTTCATAGGTGCTATGGGGGTCAAAACTACCCAATAAGAACTCCCATACTTCACCTCGAATTGAAGGGTGCACCCCCTATTTTGTTCGACACCAAGAAATCAGTAAAACTCCATTAATATAACCAATGAAGATATTGATATAGAAAAAGGCGTACCCCACGTTGGATCCGTTCGAGTATTTTGCTTATGTCAAGAAGGCCTTCTGGAGAGAAAGCAGCATTCCATTTCCGAACGCTTAATGTTTTTCCGGTCTAACATGCATGTTACAAAATTGAAGATAGAGTTTATTATGAAAAAAATACATATAAAACAGAGAGAATTAGAGAGAGGGAAATCAAACCTTGATTCTGAACTTGCTTTCTGGAACACTAGCAGCGCATTCAGGGCGCACCTCATAATAAGAATCAGCTGGGGTTCCAGGGTCCCTCCACATTGTTTCAATGTATAAAAAATGGAAAGAGAAAAAAAGAAAAAGGAAAGATAATCTTTCCTTCAAAAAGGGAAAAGAAAAAAAGCAAAGCAAAATGAGAAAGAGAAAGAAGTGAAAACTAGGCGTAGATATGGAAGAAGGTAGAGCAAAAGTTGAAGGAAAAAATGGCTGGTTCCTTTTAACAAAAGGGAGAGAGGGAGGCCTACAAACCAAACAACAGTTGACCCGACCCGACCTGTTTTATGCATAATCTTTCATTCTCTGCCAACGACAATGCCGGGGGATCTATCATCCACCACCTCCATTTCCTCTTTCAATTTTACTAGTTTGTCTCGCCCGCGGTGCACGCCAATCATTATGTAATTTACTATGATAAAATATGTCTTATATGGGGAATAAATACTTTAAGCATTCCAAATATAATTTTAAACGCTTTCACGAAATTTTATATCCCAATAAAATTGTTGGAAGGAGAAATAACAAAATCAAAGCAATTTATACACAAATCATATACAATGTCAACAATTTTCTTATTTTTTGAATAAAGTTTGTTTCGACTGCCTGATATTAATATCTGTGATACTATTAAATTTCATTTCCAAATTCATTTTTATTTATTAAATAAAACATTAAATCCAACACTTTTGAGACATGAAAATTGTTAAATTAATGTACTTTCTAGAATTGTAAATAATGTCTCAAAATTCTAGAAATGATGTTAAGAAATTTAAAGAGCATTCTAAAAGACATGAAACTCCCAGAAATAAAAAGAATAGAGGAGAAATGAAAGGAAAATATATGTCATGTCGTTCTGTAATAAAACAAGTCATTTGGAGAAAGACTGTTGGCACAAAGGCAAGCCAAAGTACCAAAACTGTGACATATTTGGACTCACGCAACAAGATTGTCACTTGAGGCAGAAATATCAAGCTAATTATTTTGAAGAAAATGAGGACGGAGACAATCTATTCTACGCGTGTCACGCCGCTACAGAAACAAAGAATGACACATGGTACGTTGATAGTGGCTGCAGCAACCACATGACCGGAGATGAGAAAATATTTAAGGAAATAGACAGATCGGTCAAATCCCAAGTCAAGCTCGAGAATGGAGAACTGGTGGAGGTTGAAGGCAAATGCACCATTGGTGAATACCAAGAAAGGTACGCATGTAATTCGAGATGTACTGCTAGTACCTAAATTAGATACAAATCTATTAAGCGTGGGTCAGATGATAGAAACAAGATACTCTCTCTTCTTCAATGGAGACTCATGCAAAATCTATGATAACAAGAACAAGAATCTGGAGATTGCTACTATAAAAATATAGCAATAGAGAAATTTCTCAATTCGCTGTCACTACGCTGAGATGGCCTTAAAAGCTCAAGAAGATCAGTCATGACCATGGCATCACAAATTTGGCCATTTCAACTTTCACAGACTGAAGATCCTTCATCAGAAGAAGATGATGAAAGATTTACCTGTCGTCCAACCAAATGATAACGTGTGCTAGAGATGCATACAAAGCAAACAACCCATGAAGCCATTCTCTTCAGGCAAAACATGGAGAGCTAAGAAAGTTCTTGAGCTAATACACACAGATGTGTGTGGTCCGATGAGAACTCTAACATTCGAGAAAAACATGTACTACATTCTTTTCATTTATGACTATACTAGAATGACTTGGGTATATTTCATGCGAGAAAAACCTAACGTCTTTGGTATATTCAAGAAATTCAAGAAACTAGTAGAGAATCAAAGCGGCAAGAAAATAAAGGTGATACGGAGTGACAGAGGTAAAGAGTATACCTCAAACCAGTTTAACAAATTTTGCGAAGATGAAGGAATAGAGCATCAACTGATAGTAGGCTACGCTCTGGAACAAAATAGTGTGTCAGAAAGAAAGAATAAGACAGTGTCAGAGATGGCAAGAACCATGCTAGCTGAAAAGGGTAGGCTAAAGGAGTTCTGCGCAGAAGAAGTTTACACGGTAGTCTACCTCCTCAATCGATGTCCGACAAAGGCGGTTCAAAATAAAACTACAATCGAAGCATGGAGCAGTAGAAAGCCGTCAGCACAACATCTAAAGTGTTCGGGTGCATCTGCTATGTACACATTCAGAAGGAAAAGAGACACAAGCTAGAGGAGAAGATCGAAAAAGGTATATTCGCTTGCTATAGCTCTCAATTAAAGATTCAAAAGGTTATAGAATATACAGTCTCAAGACCAAGAACCTGATCGTTAGTAGAGATATCGAATTTGACGAGAATGCTGCATGGAATTGGGAAGAAGCAAAAGGTAGAGAAACAAACTATCATGGTCCCTACACTGAGAGCGCCGGGCCAAGATCAAACACAAGCTGAAGAAGACGAAGGAGTGCAGAGTCCTCAAGCAACTATGTCACACTCAAGTCCAAGATTAATACCCACATCTTCCAGTGGTGAAGAACAATTTGAATCACCACCTAGGAGGTCAAAAAGCCTTGCTGAACTACACGAGACGTGCAACTTCATACCTGAAAGCTTTGAAGCAGCAACTAAGAAGGAAGAATGGGTCAAAGCCATGGAGGAGGAAATTAAGATGATCGAGAAGAACAAGACATGGGAGCTAGTGGAACGACCACCACACAAAGAAGTCATAGGAGTCAAGTAGGTATACAAGACAAAAATAAATCTTGATGGCTCAATTCAGAAGTACAAGGCAAAGTTAGTCGCTAAAGGCTACTCCCAATTGCCAGGTATTGACTATAATGAGACATTTTCTCAAGTTGCACGCCTAGATACTATACGGTAACTAGCTCTAGCAGCTTAAAAGAGATGGAATATATATCAACTAGATTTAAAGTCAGCTTTCCTAGATGGATATCTAAATGAAGAGATATATGTAGCGCAACCACAATGATTCGTGATAGAAGGACAAGAAGAAAAAGTTCTCAGGCTACACAAGGCAATATACGGGCTAAAGCAAGCACCACGAGCCTGGTATAGCCGAGTAGATAACTAATTTACCAATCATAGATTTAGGATGAGGTATAGTGAGCCTACGCTCTACATCAAGACCCAAGGTGAGAATCAGAGCTCATTGTCTCTATATATGTTGATGATCTTATAGTCACAGGGAACAATGAGAAGCTAATCAAAGAATTCAAGGAATACATGATGAAGACATTCGATTTTGGGATGATGCACTACTTTCTCAGCATTGAGGTAAAACAAGAAGAGGAAGAGATATTCATCTCACAAAAGAAGTATACAGAGAACTTGCTTAAAAAGTTTAAGATGAATGGATGCAAGTCCGTAGCTACTCCCC
The DNA here is from genome assembly GCA_034509125.1 of Monilaria moniliformis. Lineage (NCBI taxonomy): Eukaryota > Viridiplantae > Streptophyta > Magnoliopsida > Caryophyllales > Aizoaceae > Monilaria > Monilaria moniliformis. The sequence continues at coordinate 166,736 of JAYDZE010000001.1, forward strand.
TTGTCATCAACGAAAAGCTAACTAAAGAGGGCGGAGCGCCTAAAGCCGAAGAATCAACACAGAAGTTTGATCGGAAGCCTGCTATACCTTACAGCTACAAGACCGGATATCATGTATGCCACATGCCTACTATCAAGGTTCTTGGAGAGCCTAAGTCAAGTTCATTATGGAGCAACTAAGAGATTATTGAGATACCTTCAAGGTACTAAAGACTATGGAACTTGGTACGAGGCTATTGACGAGTCAAAACTAATTGGCTACACAGACAGTGACTAGGCTGGATCAATGGACTGCATGAAGAGTACATCTAGGTACATCTACTCACTCGGCTCAGGGACATTCTCATGGGCATCAAAGAAGTAAGATGCAGTGGCTCAATCATCAGCTGAAACGGAGTATATAGCAGCAGCACTAACAGCTAGTCAAGCTATATGGCTAAGGCGTATTCTCGAGGACATGGAAGAGCAACCAAGGAGGCTTACAAAGATCTACTGCGTCAACAAGTCTGCAATTGCGTTGGCTAAAAATTCTGTCCAGCACAACAGAACTAAGCACATTGCCATCAAGTACCACTTCCTACGAGAAGCGACATATGATGGAAAGATTGAATTGAAGCATTGCAAGATTGAAGAACAACTTGCAGACATATTCACAAAGGCCCTTCCAAGACTGAAGTTCAAGACTCTACGAGAGATGTTGTGAGTCACTCGAAAGCACATTAAAGAGGAGTGTTAAATTAATATACTTTCTAGAATTGTAAAGAAGGTCCTAAATATAGAAAATTTCAAGAATATGCATTATATAGAAAAGTATCTAGCCACTTGTAAAAAATTCTAAAAGTTATGAACTATAGATTTTAATTATGGAGAATTCTAGAAAAAATATGTAGCTACTTATAAGATAAATCTAGAAGCTAGAAACTAGATATCAATTATAGAGAACTCTAGAAAAATATAGTGGCTTCATCCACCAACTATAAATAAGCACAAGATGTACCATTTTCAAGTGAAGTAGAAATACAAATTCTCTTCTCCACACCAAAACTACTACTTCTTACTACAACCTTTCCACCACAAAACTTGAGTTCATATCCAATCTCACTCTAGTTCATTTCCTACTATTAACAACCTCTATATTACACATCTCCTAAAACCAACAAAATCTTAGCTGGTAACTGATAAGTACATTTTACTAAAATCGTCATTTTCATTTTCATTTGTTTATCTTTTATAAATAAATTATTTTTTAATTTGTAATATGAGTTCTATAATGTTTAATATTAAGCAAAAGACTCTTAAAAGTAAATTAGGTGACAACGAAGCGCAACGCAGTTGCTAAAGACGCTTTTCCTCCAACAAGTAGATCAGGGACATAAGTTATCAACGTCAAATGTGTGTAAATTTAAAATAAAAATAAAAATGCAAGGCCTTCCGGTTGTGCAGTCTCGTGTTTTAAAGAAGACTCGGAACTTAGGATGAGAGAATTGAATTTTAGGGATAATTCTATTTTCCTGTTAATAAGATATTTTTAAAGTGGTTTTTTTGCAAGATTCTACAATTTGAGATTATTGTAAAAACTTTAACGCAATCTTTGCCTCTTATTTCACACAGCACACAACACACAACAGAATGATATATGTGTACGAAATCCCCTTCCCAAGTAAAAGAAATTGTAATTATAGACTATTTCATTTTGAAAAGCAAATAACAATATCGAACATATCTTTTAGGGGTCAATATTACTGGATTAGGTATATGTGCATATATATATATATATATGTTTGTTTGTTTCAGCAAAATACAATAAAAATATTATGCAGCTGAACAGGCTCGAAAGCATTAATTGCGAAACTTAATAGTTGTTAGAGAATTTAGGGTGAGCATAGAGAAACTAAATTGCTCCAAATTTTGGCAAAATACTTTCTTTTAGCATATAATAGATAGGTTTGGGCTTTTATTAGGTCGACAACTACCCAGATTAAAGGGACTTGAACCACATTTATCAAATTCAAACCTAACCCACAACTTGTTGGGTAAAACCAAAAATATCATGTAATATTTTTGTTTCGATTTAATTTGGGCAGAGCATATGAGTTAGTTTACGAGTCCTTGCCCCCTATAGACCATCCATGGGAGCGGGACTCACAGCACTACAACATCACGCAGAGTTTGCTAATAACTACTTGGTATCTATCCTCACATTGTCAAAATAGTTATTCGGGTGAAGAGGTTATCTTCTCTGAAATGGGTTGGGCTCTCCACTTGGAGGGCGGATCTATATGCTCTGTCCAAAAGCATGGGGCCCAGCTGTGTTCCTCTCTAAGGTTGGGCTTGGCCCATCTACTCATGCTTTGATATATATGGATCAGGCTTGGTCCAATTAGGTCTCTTCTAACCTAAGCCCTAGCTTGAAAAGAAGTTGGGCTTCACAGATATAACCCATGAGGAGTCTGCATGATCTCCACAAGGAATCTACCTTGAGTACATGGTAGATACCATTTTCCAAAGTGCAAGCAAGGATTGAAGATTCTTGATCGTAATTAAGCTCAAGTAAAGCACAAACCAACTAAATAAAGCTCCTAAAAGCGGCGTTATGCTTTGCACTGCACCCCAAGAAATCCAAAGAGGAATAACAAAAAGAAGCCAAAACTTTAATCCCACACCTCCAGAAAGTTGGTCCAATATCTCATCTACAAAAACCTCGGCTCCCATAGCCCTCAACCAAATCTCTTTCTACAATGGCTTCCACGAACCAAGGAGTCACACGTGTCCTCGGCCTTGTGAGCGTATGGCTTCTGATGCAGCAGAGCTGCCATGCATTCGAATTCAAAGTCGGAGGATCGCAAGGTTGGGTATGTCCCTCCGATCCCAACGCCGCCATCTACAATCACTGGGCTGAGAAATCCCGATTTCAAGTCGGTGATTCATTGCGTAAGTCTTACATATTTCTAATACTTATTACCTCTAGTACCCCTAGTTATATATTGCCTTGGTCCCATCTAGTTGGTCTAAGAAAATGGACTACATGATATATCTCCTCCGTTAATTTGAGTGCAGTTTTCGTATATTCCTCCGATCACGACTCGGTTCTGCGCGTGACGAAGGAGGATTACGCAAGCTGCAGCACGGATAAGCCGCTCGACAAGTTCACCGACGGGCACACTGTGTACAAGCTGAACCAATCAGGGCCGCATTACTTCATAAGTGGAGTTGCTGATAATTGCCACAAAAATGAGAAGTTGATAGTCGTTGTGATGGCTGATAGGATCAAGCATGATTCCAATGGAACAGCTGGAGTCCCTGCTCCCTCGCCGTCCGAGGACATGTCTCCCCCGTCTCCGGCTCCTGCCGGGGAGGAGTCACCCCCTCCACCGCCCGCGGAGGACACGAACCCGACCCCGGCTCCCTCCGAGGAGTCTTCTCCGCAAGGGAACGGCGCTTCGTCCGTCGCCTCGGGTGTAGTGGGGACCATTGCGGTTTTCTTTGCTTCCTCACTTGCTTTGGCTCTTTGATGTTTGAATCTCGCTTGTGATTGTTTTTTTTTTTTTTTTGGTGAAGTGAAGGTTTGGAGTTTTTGGCTTGTTTAGGTTGGTGGTAGATTCATTATTTGTTTGATGCAATTGAGGAATAAGGCGATTAATTGCCATGTTTGTGTATTGTTTTGCTTTGTACAAATTGAATAAACTGTTGTACATTTTGTACGATTCTTGACTCAGATGTTTTCCATCACTTGTTCAGGACATTCTTAATCTTCAGAGTTATTAAGGTGTGCATTGAATAAACCTCTATTCCTATTCCGTACAATAATTTATAACTAACTACACTTAAAAAAAATAAAAAAATCATGTGTGACATGCTTAATTTAAAAGGTATTAGTTAACTTCTAGTTTAATTATTTTTTTGTCATATGAGACGATAACGCAAATTTGCAAATAATATTAAACATAACATTTTTTTTTGTATTTTTCCATTCATAATAACCAACTAGTATTGGCGTAATTAATTGTATTTATAAAATTTCATTCACGTTAAATAAAACTAATTAGGTAAGTGTTTATCCACCATCAAACTTATGTTGTACCCAAATTGTATCCTCTATATTTTAATTACAAACAATATCCCATTTCATGTTCCACAATCAAAATAAAGTGTTTGGTATTATTTCATGTGACTTGTACTATTTTTGTTCAAGCCGGCAAGGTTTCAATCAGCCGCAAAATGGATGCCCCCCCCCCAAGGCTATCTTCTTCTCACTGCAAAATTGAAGAAATAAACCGCAAAAAACAGAGGAAGTACACGAAATTTAAAATTGAGGAAGTCTTTATTCTGTACAAAGCCACAAAAACCATAAAATTATCCATCAGATGATAATAGATTTTTCTTGATATAAAATTATCTACTTTCGAAGGTACTTGTACACCTCCATCACTTTTCTCTTCTAGATTTCGTGTATTTACGGCAAATTTTGATCTTGTGCAATTTTTCATAGCCTATCTGTCTAAGATATTAATATTGATTGGCATGAGAAAGAAAAAAGAGAGAACTTCAAATTTAGTTTTTAAAGATGGGCGTTTGCACATTTGTGGTTTTTGAGATGAATTTGCACATTTGCGGTCCCTAGAGATGAAAGTAATATCACTTTTTCACTTTTTGACTTTTTTTTTACCTCTTAAAGGGTATAATTGTACATTTCAAAATTCACCTTTTTGAAATGCTGACACAAAATCTGCATTTGACAACAATTTTGCATATTTTTATTTGATTTGACATATAATACTTTTGCAACCTGTCATTTGCTTTACTCTCCTTCTCTTCAATATATAAGTAAAGTTCATCATCTTTTTCACTTATTTTATTTGTTTTACAGTCGAAATCTATATCACCAAATGCTAATTGGTTTTTGTTGTGACTTAGATTAAATTGCACTAGTACAAATGTTTATTATTGTAGCCAAATACATACCTGATAATGAGATGCCAACCATTTCTACTTTGTTCGAGGATTTCCTGGTTTTCCGAAATGCATTTTGTGGCCAAAGTTTTCGTGATATCCTATATATCATGGATTTTTTTTTCCAATTTCTTCTTCCCAAATCGGTCATTGTGTTGTTACTTTGTCCTTATCGGAGAGATGTATAAGTCTTCACACTAAAGGAAGACGCCATTGGTCTTTGGTCAATTGATATGATAGTTCTATTCTTATCAATACATGGCAAGACATTATCGATATTTCTTATCTCATCATTCTCCTTCTGATGCAAGATATATGATCCATGTACTTGCTCTTTTGAAATCAAGAAATTCATGTTCTCCTTCTGAGATTCTTCAGCAGATGAAGCAACGTCTTCGAAACTAGTCCTCTCTTCTGGTACTAAAGATCCTGCCTTCTCATGCCGCTGAAGTGCAAGATGAATGATCGATCGGAAATCCGCCGGAATAGTGACGTAACTAGGAATTTAAAGGAGGGCTCGGAGATTTACGTGGTTCGAT
>JAYDZE010000001.1:172323-195752 GCA_034509125.1 Monilaria moniliformis
AATGGTAAACCCCAAATCGAAGAAATCGAAGTCCCAGATCGAGAAATCGAAGCCCCAAATCAAGAAATCACAGCCCCGAATCGAAGAAATCGAAGCCCGAATCGAGAAATCGAAGCCCCAAATGGTGTGTTTGTTTACACAGAAATCGAAGCCCCAAATGGTGCGACGCCGGAAACAGAGAGCGCGCGCAAGGGAGAGAGAGAGTATAGAGAATGGAGAGACGAGAGAGTAGAGAGAGAGTCGAAGCAGCGCAGAGAGAGAGTCGAAGCAGCGTAGAGAGAGAGAGGGTAGTGGAGGGAAAACCTGAAGCAACAGTAAACAATCGCACCAATTTGGTGCGATTGTATATCAGACGAAAACCTCCAAAACGGCGCCGTTTCAGACGCATATGCACCGGGCCGCGTTAATTTATCTCGGCCCGACGGGCCGAAGTGAAACACCCATCTGCTCTACCAAACACCTTTTATACACTGTTGGGCCTATATTATTAATCCTATCTGGCCCCAAGCCCACCTACCAAACATGGCCTAAAAGTATAAAATTATTTTTATTTTTATCTTTCACAGGTAATTATTTATTGAATAAAAGTTTGTATGATAATTATTTTTAATTTATAAATAAAATTATTATGGTTTTGAAGAATAAATAAAAACGTCTTGAAAACAAAAGAAAAGCTGCCCAAAACAGCGCAATATTGGCACAATAGGGGCTGTGTGAGATTCTGCACGGCAGAGGATCCCACTCCATAAAATTAGGCCCAAATATATGTAAAGTAAGCATATTTTAAGAGTAAAGCATATTTTAAGAGTAAAGTAAGAGAGAGTAACCAAGTTAGTAATCAAATTGAAATTTGTCAAAGTAAAAGGCTAATATTTTTCTATCTATAATTATTTGTTAAAATATATATTGATCAATAAAAAATATATATAAGTTAAAAAATTGTAAATTTAATAGTCTAATTGATTCGACGGGTTAGCTCGAAACTCAAAAGTTTAGGGTTAGTTTTCAAAAAATTTAGCCTAATTTTTTTCATCTCAAATTGTAACACGCCTTACTCGATCGGTACTTGACCGAATAAGTGACGTCATAATTTTGATATTGATAACGAGTACTAAAAAGTTCCATTTTCTTTCTACAAAAACATATTATATATATCATTTAAAAATAAAATTCTTCTATAAACAGCGGAAGTGGACTTTCTTTCACATGACACACAGCTTCTACACATGCCACATTATACAATTTAGTGACTCGTCGAGGATGCAGCTGTTGAGCTACTCTAATAACTCAATAAATTAGCTTGCAAGGGGGAGAGGAAAAGAGGGGTGAACTCGATAGCTCAGTAACTATATTCTTATCATAGAAGTCAATCCACTTAATCGATAATGGTTTTTAAATTTTAAGTTACTTTATTATACTTTTATAACTTAACTTATTTCTTTCTTTCTTTCTTTCCTTATGTTATATTATCAATATTTCTTTTTTATGTTTTCATATACTTTCACTTATCATTTCTCATATTCACACCTTACTTTCAACGATCATACTGAATATCACATATTTGCATATTAATACATAAATTTCACATAATATCATATAATAACATATAATTTCTACTCCACACATATTTTCTCATACTTTTGTATTACCTATAATTTTCATTACTATTTGAACTTCATATTATATCAACTTTATTTCACATGTCTCCACTTATTTTATATTTCAGTCTTCTTGACCATATAATTACCATTATCATTATAATAACAGATTATATGATTAATTTAGCACTTGTTTACGTCTTCCACCTTCAATACACTTATCCACTCATATTACATCTCGATGTAATACATAGTTCGCCTTTGGGTGCATATATCAAATCATTAACATTAATCTTATAAAACTCTACTATATCTTAAATTAATCTTATATAATATCATATAATATTAAGTTGCATCTAATATCTTTGCATAGTTCGTATGATATTATATTTCTCAACGGTCACATATACAATTATATAATTTCGATTAACCTTATTTATTCATACTCTTTCACATATTATCAATATCTACAAGTAATATTATATTTTTCTTAATCTTATCATATGATATCATATTGTTTCATATAATACTTTATAATGTCACATAGATTCAAAGATGTCAATGATGATTCAATTTTTACTAGAAATATACAATTCTCAATATTTAATCTTACTTCAAATTATATAAATATTCACATCAAAAGTCAATCCGAATCAGAACATCATAAATTTACATATTATCAGAGACTGAAAGAATACGTAATAACATAAAATTTTATAATTCTCATAATATATTTAACTTATATCAAAGAATTCACATCAGCACATTTAGTAATATTATAATGACCTTATGTTGCACTCCCATCTACTTCACTTTGATATATAAGGAAGAAAATTAAATTGCATTATAGTTTATGTAGTCCACCGCATTGATTATATATAAAGCCAAAACTTATTTATAAATGTACAACTGCAATCGTTTTGTTTATGGTTGGGAAATAAGAAATTGTGATTAGTACTTTGATTTTTTACACTCACAAAGGGAAAAGAATATCACTAGATTTACAATACTTGTGGTACTTTAATGTGTATACTATTTTTTTTTTGTGAAAAGTAATTCAAGTAAAAATGGTGAAGTCAGCGTAAATTACTTTAGAAAATCCAAAGATTGAGGACCACTATAGATTAGCTAGTTTGGAATTTGCTTATGGCATTGATGGAATTTGCCAATTTGATACTTGTATGATCACGAAATAATAGGACCGTCTTGTGTCATGAAAGCGACTAATTGTTATGTATCTTAGTGGCCGTAATTTCCCAAGTTAAACAATTACTCCCTCGGTTCACTAATAGGTGACTCATTTGAAAATGACACGAATTTTAAGAAATGTAAGATAATGTGAGTGAAAAAAAGTTAGTGGAATATGGATCCCATTTTTATATATTAGTTTTATAATTGAATGTGAGTAGAATGAATTAGTGGATTGTGGGATCCACTTACCAAAAATAGTAAAAAGCAAATGAGACATGTAATGACGGACGTACCGAAATGGCAAAATGAAACTTTTAATAGTGGACGGATGGAGTATTTCTTTAATGCATATGCAGACAAATTTGGGCATTTTACCACCTGTATTTCTATATATATTTCAGAGTTAAATGATTTCGTCTTATATATAGCTTTCATTATTTTATACCAAACTAAAAAAGGGTTTCATTGTATTAATATAATTAAACTTTGACTTCAGACTTTTGGATGTTGACTTAAGCAATCTACAGATTTCGATATGGCAATATTAGAAGCAGTGGTTTAAAAACCGGTCCAGATCGGGCGGTTCAACCGGTTCGGCCACGAACCGGGTTCGGCCGAAAACCGATTGAACTGGTTTTTTAATTTTTTAGAAATGATTTTAATTTAAGCTTAGTGGGATTTGATCTCTTGACTAATAATAAGATATGGTGTACCTTATCCATTGGACTACAAACACTTTTATGATATTTTATGAACTTTAAATATTCTAATACATAAAATATCAAAAAAATTTATTTACACTGCTTATTAATTTTTACTAAACACGTTATTATATTTATCTATTTTTTGTCAACTTCATTATTTAATATTTTCAACTCTTGAGAAATGGTAGTATGTATTAAAATTATATGCAAAAATTAATCATTAACTTAAAAAAAATGCACATGAAGCGCGATGAGTTTAACTACAAGCAATTTTATCAAAAAATAATAAAGCACAAACTCAAAATTTATAAAATAATTCATGTATGCTAGTAAAATTACAAAACTTAAAGGCTATATGATTAATGTAAAAAGTAACTAATTAATTTAATATTTTTTATTTAAAATATATTTAATTCCATTTTGTAATTTACTAAAATTTATTTATATTTCTCTTTTATTAAATTTTAATATATATATATATATATATATCCGACCGATTAAACCATGAACCGATAGCTTTATCGGTTAGTTCACCGGTCCGGTTTTTAAAACATTGATTAGAAGAAATACAACCCACCAAATATTGGCTTTTACGAAAGAAATAAGAAACAGTAATGTATTTAATAATATGAATATATGCAAACAATAATTGTGACACAAGCAAATATATGGACCCTGTACACTGTAGGCGTGTAACAGATTCAGCTACTTACCTAAATATATTTCCCAATCGTAGATTTGAACATCAAAGTCGGGATTTTCAGTAAGCAACTGCTTCAGTTTCTTTGCAGATTCAGCAGATTTAGCCAGCATCAATGCAAATCCACCACCTCCAGCGCCAACAAGTTTGCATCCTTGGCAATATGGATTGGCAAACTCGAACAGCGTGTCGACAAATTCGTTGCTGCAGTATGGATCGAGCTCCTGATGCAGCTGCCATGCCTCTTGCATTACGTCGCCCAGCTCGTCTAGATCGCGGTTCATCAAAGCTTCCCTTCCGACCTTTGCTAGTTCGGCAAGGCGCCTGATACTCGAGACAAGTAGGTTGTCACGTTGGAGATAGCGAATCACCACCTTCTGTAGGACTTGGTGAGCAAGTCGCACCTGCATTGTCATATCAGTAAATTTTTGTATATAGGAAAGTTCTGTTTCATATCAATCTGAGACAATCTGGGGAATGCCATCGACGGAAAAGGGTATGTCTGATGTTACGATACCTGACCGGTAAATACAACGAGAAGTCGTTGCTGCAGCTCTGTTATCAGTTGAGGCGAAGCGAGCAGAGGATTGACTTGAAGCCGCAATGGGATTCCAGGAACGCTTGAAGTAAATTTGATGCCGGGGTAGAGACCGCCAACCTGATCCTGCCAGCCACCTCCAGTACCCATGACCTGTTCCAAGACTAGTACGAGCCTGGCAACATTTTCATTACTGTCATCTCCATCGGTTAGTTGAAGAAGAGCTTTGACAACTGCTGCTGATAAGATACTAGAAGTGCCCAGGCCGCTACCACGAGGGACTTTGGCCCATGTCTTTATATGCAATCCAGTGGACTGAAGATTCTTCTTAGTTTTGACATCAGTGACAAACAATGCAGATTTGACAAGCCGGAAATGATCGCTGCTGTAAAATGGAGGTACAATGGAGGTAATATTGTCGATGTACAACTCATTTCCCGCATCATCGCTAATCAAGAGTCCGGGTCTTGTCATTGTTTCTATAACTGTACCAACAGGAAGTGAACCTCCTAGTGTGATGGCCATGTTGAGTACACAGCCAGAACGCTCTAAGCTCCATGGAGGTGTGTCGCTCCAACCACCGACAAAATCTACTCGAACAGGTAACTCCACCTTCACCTTCTTATGGTGAAAAGGTTGCTCCAGAATACCATTAGATGTACTAGCTTCATGCTCTATACCGGATGCGAAAGCAAAAAAAGATTAATATCAATGTACCGAATGACAAGGATAGTTACAGCAGTTACAGAATGAGCAATAATGCTCCTTTAAACTGAATGAACATAATACATAAACCATTTAGGATATCTTATTACCTACAAAGCCATATCTCACTGCTGAAGCAGTTTCATCAGCAACAGCGGCCCACACTTTGTGCTCTATTTCAGCAGCCATCTCTTTCTCATCACACAGTCGCAGAAGATCAAGGTGAACCTGGTGTGCCCTGCTTTTTGGAAGAATTTGAGGATTTTGAGCTTGAAGGTCAGGGCACAGAGACAGGAATTCTCGACATATTTCAACACCAGTGGCTTCTTTTTGCAAAATCTCTTGGCACAACCGAGATAGATTACGACCAAGCAAACCGAAATTAAGGCAAGCAGCAACAATACCTGCTGTAAGATCTGCTTGGTGATTAATGGAGCCTATCCACATGTTAGAGAAGTCAATCGATCTATGCAGCTCCTCCAGACTGATCCTGTCAGACCTTTTCCATAAATCTAGGAGGTATTCATCACGTTGATTACCTAATCCCATAAGCCATGTTGCCAATTGTAGCATCTTAGGATAGGAAAGTATAGGAAATATTTTAGCATTCCACAAGCACATGTCCTTGCTTTCTTTTGCGCCCCATAGATCAGTATCTTGAATTCCTAAATCACCTAGAACCTTTTTCCAGGGTTTCCCACAAAAAGTCCCATCATTTGGAAGCGAGTTTTTTGGATTATCATGCAGACCACAATATACTATGATTCTTTCGGTGCACCCGGTCAATGGAACCTCCCAGAGACAATGACGATCTGGAAGCATGAACTTCAATAAGCTCCCACTCAGAGTTTGCTGGAGTTCAGAAACATTTATGCCAACAACTATTGACTGAGAACCGATTTGGACACTGGTTGAAATGGCGGAATCATACACAAGTGATTCCTCACCAATAGAGACACCAGGAGCAATCTTGCTAGAGATAATTATAGCTGAGGCGGCAATGTCAGACACTGTGGTGGCTGGAATCGAACAGAGGTGCCTCCTACCAACAAGTCCAGAAACAGTACCATTAAGGTGATCAAGAACTTCACTTGAGGTTCCAAAGTGCAGAAACAAGAGATCATCTGCACAAAATGAGACAGGAAGGAATCAAATAGATTGGCATAAAATCCAAAAACTGATGCCTAATATACATATGAAGTGGGGTTAGTATGTAAAAACCCAAACATAATAAATGGGGTATAAACTTCAGAATCTGTTAATATCACACAAACTTAACCTCACTCAACATACAAGCACAATAGCTGAACATCTTATGCTTTCCCAATGCTGCGACAAGTTCTTCACCCAAAGGGCGTCGCTTCAACCATTCATGCTTAGCAGGCACCCAGGCTGCTACCAAATCTTCATATAGGCTCATCTGCACAAGATAAAAGTCAGAAGATAAGACAGAGGCTCCAAGAGCTTAAGAGCTGGTGTCTCTGAAACATCAATGCAAGAAGCAGATTGGAAAAGCCCTGCTGTGGACAAGTGGAACTGCATATTGGCAAGCAATGAAATCAATAAGGAAATTTTGATGACCTCTTTCTTGCTGTGCATAAGTCCTGAAACCATTGGCTGGCTGGAACAGGCAAGCGTAGCAAGATCCACCCATGCTTTACCTTTGACAGCTATAATGCCAGTGTCAAGTAATGTTTTGCCATCGTCAAGGATTGCTTGGTGACTGACAAGTTCCTCTAAGCTAGGTTTTTGAAGCAAATTATCAACCAAATGGACCTGACTGTTATCATTTGTCGACTCAGATTTGGATGCCACAATAACTCCATGGTTGGCAGCAATGTCAAGAGTTATAGGAACAGTGACAATTGAGGCTGCATCTTCGGGAAGAACCATGCTGAAAGCATCAAAACAAGGAAGAACATCCCCAGTCATTATGAGCATCCCGCCTGTTATTTGAAATCTCCATTTATTAATATAATCTTGCTAGAAGACATAATGCTTTCCATAAGAACTCTAGTCTAGTGTATGATGCAAACTTAACAACCATAACAAGTGATAGTATCAAATATAATGCAGCCAAACTTGAATCCATAAAACATCTTATTACAGCTAACAGGACAGAACAAGTAACCTTCGTTCTGAAAAGCTTGTCTTGCACAAGAAGCAATTGCAAGTATATGATCGAAGAGCAGGGGTACTGGACCATCAGGATCATCTGCTGCCAGATATGGAAGCGGAAGGAAAACCTTCCCCATCGGATTAGCCCATGGGACCCTCTTAGAGTCTCCTCCAGCATGGAGGAGTAAGACATGCTTCTTTTTTATAATTTCAACAAGGGAAAGAAGTGGGATTTCACTAGAGCAATTACAGATTGAAGAGGTAGAGGTGAAGTCGCTCATTCCTGACACCTGCTTGTCAAAGAAGGTCTCTGATAAGTTATAGCTAACTGACAAACTGAAGCGAGCACGACAGTGCAAGATGAAGGATGAACAAGCTGACTCCTACAAAGACAGGCCTATGATTGAATTCTCACAATGTAGGTTAACGATTCGCCTTATTGCCCCCCATCTATTTATATCTTATGTATAGTAACAAAAAGCATACACGAATTCAACAAGATATTTGACATCCTTAAGCTTAAATCCTTTCAATTTAGCTAACTACAGTCACAGACAATCTAGACTACTTGAATAATCAACTAATAGCAATAAGTAGAAATCACAATAGCTGAAATTCTACAACATACCGCAGAATCGATCAAAGAGAGCTGGTGGAGGTGCTTCGCGAGAGCGAAAATAGCATGAAGAGTGGCCGCGCCGGAGCCGATGCGCTGGCCGTCGGGGTCAGGAATGGCGAGAGTGACGGTGGATGGCGCAATGCGGCCCATTCTCTTGGCGCGGTTGAGCTGCCAGTTGTAGAGCTCGGCTTGCTCAGGGCTAGCTGCCGTCAAAACGACGGCGTCCCAAGTACGCACACGAGTCGGATCACGAACCGACAGCCTGAAATGGTACCAGGCGCGCCGCAACGACGCCGAGAGGTCAGCCTTGGATCGGGCTGAGCTCCGTCGCGACATAGTTCCGAAACTGCGATGAGATACCGACACCTGGGTGGTGAATTATTTTGAGAAATGGGTGTGAATTTCTGCGGGAAATCTGATTTAAGTCAATATATATATCGGATATAGATAGCTGTCCGTTTGATGAACGTTTTATTGGTGGGAGATGGTACGACGTCGTTGCCCAGGGGCAAATTGGCAAATATGGAGTATTAAAATTATGGCACCGACTCACACTATCAATTATTGGAATATAAAAAAATATTATATATTAAAATATTGGCTTCGCCCGGACTCGAACCGGAGACCTTCAGTGTGTTAGACTGACGTGATAACCAACTACACCACGAAACCTTGTTGACACTTCCATGCATTTTTATGATAATTAGAGAGAAAGGTACATCGGTGTTGCGTATTATGTTGTTCCAAATTGTGACGTGGTCGAAACCAAGCAACCGCACAAGGTTGGTTTACATATATCCAATTAAATAAATTAACATCGGTTTCATGTGACTCTACTTATCACTTGTAACATTGGCTCATTGAAACTGTCCGTTCAATTCTCTGCATTTCACCAAATCAGAAGGGAGAAAAGAATAAACACGAAAACCACACAATACAAACTTAATTAAAAAAAAAAAGAAGCGCATTTGACTTGATCTATTGCAAATATGGAATATGTATCTGGGCACAAAATACTTCCACAAATTTGAAAATAATGTACATTGCATACAAACACTATACAAAGCCCCTATCATAGTCTAGCTTGTCGCATCCGGCCAATTACTGCAACAGGTGCCGTTTGGTATATCAAATTTTTTGCTATTGATGGATAACTCGAAGAAGCAAGAACCGACCTTTGCAGCCAACTGCTAGCTTGGATGACTTCAAATGCGCAGGAGCTAGACTTTATGCATAATGTCTCTTAAAACTGAATGATGGTGAATATGGCTGCTACCACTTCAGTTCCCATTGAACTGGTGAGTGTAATGGCAGAAATGCTGAGATTGGTTAAGAAAATCATAGCATTTAACCGAATGTTGAGATTCTGGATGGAATAAGCGAACTATAACTTTTGCCGGTTGTACGTGTGCCAAATTGCTGAGATGAAGCCTGATACCTGTTTGCATACGAGACAACGATGGAGTTGGATCTTAATTTGTCGTCTCCAGTGGATTCCCTTGAAATCCGACATATTTTACAATACCATCTCCTCCACATGTAAGGAAGCCATTAGAAACAACCTGAATGTCTGTGACTGCAGCCTGCAAAAGAGGGGGTGGGTATTTAGGTCTACATTTTGAAACAGGAAGTGCTCAAGTCATAATACACTGTTAAAAGTTGGCACTTCAGCCTCTTTTGACTAAAAATAATGGTAAGTGTCTTTGGAATTACACGAACAACTCCACCAAATCCACGAGAGCTAGATTGCAAGAAGGTGTGCTTTTCATGCAATTTTGGCCAGTGAAATACTAACTTAGCCCTCTTCGCATCCCAAAGCTTCACATCTCCATCCTTGCTCCCAGTCAAGAAGAAACTGGTATTTGGGATTGTAGAAATTTTGGTGATACTCCCTTCATTCAGATAATGATAGTGTCAGTTTAAGGTTCTGACGTAGCTAATAATATATATATATATATATACACCAAAGCCTTGAGTATATATATACCTGAGTGAGCCTTTGGTATGTACCAAAGCATTCCATTCCTATTTTGGTCACCGGTTTTGCTCCGCATATCAACAGAAGATGAAGCATTCATATTATGTTCCCCAGGATCCAAGTGCTTGTGTTTCTTAGTCCTTCCTGTAGCTATGTAACGGAAGTCGTGAAGCCCAACATCACCGCCTTTTCCACCAGTTAAAATAAGAGGAGAAACAGAACCACTCCCTATGTCATTATCGAAGACAGCAAGGGAGCGAGCACCTCCTGGATCAAGAATGGATACATTCTTTTTGTGAAACAAGAAAGGATGCAATCTTAAAATGTAACAAATTCTGGAAATAGTTCACAAGAAACTTAAATGAAACAAACCTTCATGACACATTATTGAAGCTTGAGACGTAGCTGGAGGAGCAAGTGTGTCCCATACAACAACATTCACGCCATTGGAGCTGTATCCTGCTGCAGCAACAATTGATCCACTTGCCGTAACATAAGTAACATCCCTACAATGACGAGATGAAATTAGAAGGCAACTAAAAAGCAAGGGATAAGGACCTGGAGCATATAAATGCCAGTGGTAATTGGCTGTCAAGGAAAAAGCATAGAGCAAATTTTCGAGTGATATAGAAACCAGCATACAATAAATTCCTTTTACAACACAACTAAAGAAGAAAAATCAAGAAACAAATTTTTTTCTCCCTGGGAAAAAAAAACTAGGCAGATTAGGAACCAGCTAAAAGAATAAGAGCAAGATTTCAAGGGCTCCACGCGATGGTAAAAAAGTTCTACCGTTTTTATGTCTATTTCACTTCTGGCAGAAAGTCTCGGGAAAGTAAAGAATTATAGTTATTAAACTGCAGACATTATCAGCAGTTCGATTGTTTAGAGTAGTTACTCACGCAGTATGATTGTTAAAGCAGACAGAAGATTCTGTAGGATGAATGTTGCTTCTTCCTCCCACTTCAAGCTGCCACGTGCATACAGTTCCATCTAATGCGGCAGTCACAAATCTGTGTCCACAGTGGTCAAATCGCGCAGCAGACACAGTGGCAAGAGCATAGGGTGGAGGTACATTTGCAGCCGGAAGTACTCCATAGGTTGCCATAGCTGTGTTCTTCCCAAACTGAAAGTCACCATATTTTAGATTAATTTTCACGGGAAAACAAGAGGAATAAGAAGGAATTTTAAGAAACTGCATATATTGCTTCCTGCATCTTTTTAACTTTGCCCATAGTAATTTAATTTCTAAACTTGCCTTTTGTACCTCTATTTCTACCAAACTTTGCCCTTTGATCAATAAAGCAGGAAGCAAAAGGTTTTCTAATTTTTTTATTTACTTTCTTTAAGAAAGTACAACGGTATAAAACAAATCTTAAATACAAAATCAAAAAGGTTAATAAAAAGAAAATCACACAGGGCAAAAATTTAAAAATCAAAGGATAGAGGGCAGAAGAGTAAGATTTAAAGTGGAAGAGGCAAGGGGGAAAATGGAAGTACAGAAACATACCTCCCAAAGGTATATGTGAGTATTGCTAGAACCAACCAAGAAGAAAGGCCTGCATGGATGTGATGCGAATGCGCTTGTCCTTACATTATCAATTGTTGCAGGTGGATCAAGGCACTCATCAAAACTTTCTTGGAGACCCCAATCAAGGCTAGATGCTCCCATACCAGCATATCCTGGAATTCCAAAGGCTCCACCACCTATTAATTCTCCTCCTGGTCTCGCCAAGGAGCCTGCACCAATTGTGGCTCCTCCCAACCCAAGGTGTGTGCCCTTCTTACTTCCCAAGCCCACACCAGAAGAAACGCATGTAGGAACTGGGGTAGACTCGTATCCTGCCCACCCATTACGGGGCCAGTCAGCTTCTCCCCAAATACATTCAGCTTTATACCTATCAGGAATCCCATCTTCCCAGTTGAAAAATACTATCCCCTGAAACAGAAACCATTAGCATATGCACGGTGGAAACCAATAAAAAATAATTTTTTACAGGAGAAATAATTTAGTACAAGGGAATTCTTGGCTATATCAAGCTCACAAGTACTTTTAGTTTTTATTTTCTTAAGATAAGTCTACAAATATTTAGTTACATGCTCTTTCCCTTCCAAAATAAAAGGATAAATAGAGGAAGAAAGATAAAGATACCAGAAGTTAAAGCTAATTAAACTGCAAAAGGCTCATACTGACTCAAACCCGCAGTACAGGGCCACAGATTACTGATCTTTGCAAGTCAAACTAGTATTTTATCCTCCACCAATCTACAATTATTTGCACCCTTCCACAGCTAACAATTGAGTAATAACAAAGGTCCTTAATTTTTCATCTATTTATACTTCAAAACAATTTCGAATAACCAATAGCAGATGAGCTCCGAAGTTTGCATGTACTGGACAGCCCTTTCAGTTCAAACAAAGCAAAACATAAATGAATCAAACCACAGGCACAAACCTTCTTATTGCTAGCAAGTGCAGCTTGGGATTGATCGATGGAGTTTATGCACAGAGCCTGCTCCAAAAATTAAAGCAGGTGAGATGAAATATAAAATTCATAAGGAGTTGCAAAACCATATTTAGGGATAGGATAGGGTAAAATGGTACCTCCAAAAGTTCTCCATTTCTTCTACATATTTCTTTAGGATTTTGGAAAGGCATAACCCTCTTTGGGTCGCATGTATTATTGTCATCAGAAGTTTTAAAAGGATGATCTGGGGTTAGACATGCTAAAGGTGATCCAATTGCACGAGGACTACCGAATCCATCTTCTTTATCCCAATTTTCCTCTGACCCAAACTCTGCTGTGATGCTTGCATATGCATAACTCCATCCACTAGATGACTTCTGCCTAATGTATGGTAGCCAATTGTGATACACTTGCTGAAAGGCTCCATGGAGGATTTTGGAACCAGCAAAAATATGCCTTAATTTCTCAAGATCTGGCAACTCATTGCCGTTGTCTAACGGTTTTGGATATTCAATCATCGGATTATTATTGTCCCCTCCTGATTGATACAGACCATCTTCAAAGCATGAAAGGTTATTTTTGTTCAAAGTATTTGCTTCTTGCAGTAGGTATGTTGCAAATTGCTTTGAACAATGAAACGAAATATCAGAGCACGTGAGCTTTAGAAACTGAACCAAAGTGCTAGAGGCCAATCTGGCTTGTTGCTGTAGATTGTTTCCATCAAGTTCTAACACAGGGAGAGGCTGGGAAGAACAAATTTCTTCAGGTACTTCAGGCAATGTACTGAGTTGATGTTCCAAGAATTTAGACATGTGCACCCAAAAAGAAGAACTGATGATATGCCAGGCCTTGTTATCAGAAACTGCTCCATTTGGTTCCTGCTTTTGTCCTGTGATTTCAGTATGCGGTCCTGACTCAACATACACTAAACCATGAGCAAGCATCTCCATAATCTCAGTAATAAGTTTATTCAGGTTCTCCGTCTTCAACCCGCAGGAGTCACTTTCGTCCAGTAAATTAGACAGAATAGGTCCAATAGATACAATAATAGCTTTGAAATTCTTTTGAAGCCAAGCTGAAGCAAAAAGTATATGGAATTCAAACAAACTGAGAATAAATACAAGTAACTTCTGAAAATCTACAGCTTGGGATCCTAGGAACAGCTGCAACATGGCTCTTAGACACCTAAATGTCTCTGTTATGCCCTGATTGGACAAACCCCAAGCAGTAAGCCAGCATAACCTGCCTTCACTAGCAAGACTATCCACGGCCAAATATGTTGAATTACAGCATTTTTTGCAAGAGGCAACAACATATTTCACATACAGCGACAACATTTCTTCAGTAGCTTTCAACAGATCGGATGGAAACCAAAACAAATTATCAGGGCCATTACTCTTATTTTGCGGCAGGAACTTTGGAGCATAATCTTGTAATATGTAGTGTCCAATAAAGTCTAGACCATTATGGCACAAAGACAATACAATCTGTGTAAGCAAAACAAGAAAATTTAGATAACTCCAAAATGATTAGAATGCACTCATTCAAATCAACAATAATTACCATTTTAATGAGATGGAGAGGAGCCAAGGAGAACTTCTGCTGGAAATATGTAATAGCTTCTGTCAACTTGTCTTCAAATTCCTCCAGTGATTTCTCAAAGTCCTGACGGTCAACCTCCAGGTTTATAGCCTTTTTGAAAGATGATGGCCTATCATTTTCTAAACAGCTTGGATGTTCTTTCATCAAGGTTGACATGTACTGCGACGCTAAATATAACTTACAATACAATATGATATGGAAAGATGTCTCTTCCAACATCCAGTTTAAGGAGTTCTCATACATAGATGGTTGTATCAATTCAGCAGGAAGATCACCAGTTGGGTTATGCGTCAAGCTCCCATGGTTAGGGCCACCAAATATGCTAACAGATGACAAAAGGCACTCCAATGCTTCAAGCTTGTTGGGAAACAAAATAGAATCGACCATTAATCCTTTTGATTTGGAAATCATCCTTGAAGATAAAATACAGACGGGCAAGCAGAAGTTCAACATGCTAATAATTACTTCACCAAGCTATGCTCGTCAAAGAGAAAATTTTATAATCCTTAATCATAATGTCACAACCATAAAGAAGAAGGAATCTTTAGGAAGATTTATTTCCGGTTCCATAGTCTATAATTATCATCAATATATGCCATTGCTTACAGCCTTTTAATTAAATCAGGGTTGAAGTTATAGCATCAAGAGGCATGCGGAATATAAAAGCATAAACATAAGAATTAAAATATAATACATTTTACCAGATTTACAGCATAAAGATAAGTCCAAATAAATTGTGTAGAGACACTTACAGGTAGCCCACATCTTTTGAAGGAAGTAATATTCATCAGAGATGCCCACCGACAGAGATTAGCAGCATTAAGCTCCCCAATAGCATTTTTCAATTTAGTTTTGTTTGCCAACATCAGGCAATATTGACCAATACTTGGATCCAGAAAACAGGTATGGGAGGCTGAAAGGACAGATATATTGACCTCAGAACCCACTTCAGCACCAAGCATTCTGAAAAAAGATTGGGGATAATTTCCCAATAGCCACTGCTCCCAAAATGAGTAAAATGGGCCATTCAACAATATGAATATAAGGGGCGTGATAGATAAGCCTGACATATAAATATAGGTTATTATACTGTAGAGATTATCCTCACCTCTAGAAAACTTGCCATCCAAAAGTCGCCTTTTGATAGTGCAGATGGGAGGAGAACATTCACAATGAGATTGCATTCTAAAGGTCCACCACATCCCTCTATGAGACGACATATTACAAGAGCAAGCTGTTCATCTCCAAGGTTTTTGGCACAGACTGTCACAGCTGAAGAAGCATCTCCTCCGAGCAAAAAGAAAGCTACTGCTAGCTCTAGTTGATGTTTTCCCAATAGTACATAAGCATTTTTAATAGCTGCAGCCTTATGTTTATCATCCTATAAAGAAAGTTGGTTCAGTTAACTCATTCAAATCAAGAAACAATTTGACACCATCTAGAAGAGTAACTTCTGTAGGACCATCAAGGTGATAGCAGCAAAAAATATATATTCATAAAGCAAACATTACATTCTCCCATGCAAAAGACAAGATTCACTCAAATATCCGAGAAACAGACTTTTCTAAAATAGTTATGGTGAAGTTCATTGCCAGGATTATTGGTTAGTTATGTAAGTACAAAAATAAGTAAACTCCTCGAGAGGGTACTGGGTAGTGTAGATAGTTGATAACTTGCTAGCTGCAAGGGTTTTGGTGAGAAAGGAGAACGAAATGCAAAACCAGTTTTTGTTTGTTGTCCATGGAAAACTAAGAAATAAATAAATTTCAAGGAGCATGTAATGCAACTGGTAATATTTATTATCCTCACAAACATGAGAGGCAAATGAGAGGAGAACTGAGAAATGAGTATTTACTATTCCCTCTGGCACCAAACATCACCATCACCATCACCATCTTGCCTTCAGAAAGTTTTTTTTAGCACACATATTTGGCCTTTACTTCCTTTTATTTCACACAATTTTTCCTTTTCCTCAACTTAATTATCAAATGAATTTGGCATTACAGGAGTAATGATGTTCCCTTTTTTGTGTGGTACTTGCTATTGAAGTACTGCAATATGTGATGTTGAGCATAAGATCAGAAGTTACATTCTTTAAGAATTTGTTTATGTGCATACATTTCTCTGGGTTTCTCTGGGACATATGTTAGCCACAAGTTCCCAAAGTTTGCCGATCTAATACAATCTCACTTTATGAATTACAAAATAACTGCATAAGGGTATGGATTTTGACACTCAAAATTGGCAGCTGCAGAGTTTAAAGCTTTTATCTTATTCCTGTTTAAAGAAAATTGTAATAGATAATCAGATACCTGAAAGTTTCTAAAGAGAAATCCTGCTAATGGTTTATCCTTTTCATCTTTGCTTATTTTGAAGAGGCCAGCCAAAACTTGAAGCCTGTTCAACACAATATAAAGGAGTAAACAGGCCTTAGGATCTTTCTTCTTCATATACTGTTGTCTAGCCAGCTTTTCCATCTGCAGTAAGATAGATGCTGTCAAACCCCTACATAAGAGTGACTGAGAGGAAAAACCTCCACCCTTCCATTCATCTTACAAAATTATTATACGATAGAACTGCTCAACAATTCAGTTGTAGTTGGTCAAAATTTAAAAATTTACAATTAAAAAATAAAATAAAATCGTCTAAACGGGCAGTTGCAAAACTGTAACCAAACTGCCAATATGATGATTTGCTTCCGGTTCTGCCTCATGTGGTTCTAAACCATTGAAAACCTTTATTCTACGATATTAAACTCATATATTTACAAATAAACCCTTCCAATCTGAAAAGTATAGAAGGGACAAAATATCTTTCAAAGCATAGGGTTGAGATCAAATAACACAAGATGACGCGCACAAATACATATATATATATATATAGGAGAAAGATCCAATGAGAATGGTAAATATTTGTGAGAAATGAAAAATATGCATAAACACGAATTACGCGTGCATAAACACATAAATTCCATGAATAAGAGATTAATGAATAAGCACCTAGGCTCGAATCTCAGTAGGACCAAATTATTCGTTCATCTCTTATTCATGGAATTTATGTGTTTATGCATGTGTAATTCGTGTTTATGGATGTTTCTCATTCCTCACGTTAAATCCAATTCTCAGTGGATCCCAATAAGAGTATTAGAAGTATCTATGAGTATTCATTCTGATGAAGACAATCGCAGGCAGATCTATAAATATATGACCTAATCATGGCAACATGTAGAGTGCTGAGAGCCATTAGCTACATACGAGAGCATTTTACTTGATGTGGTGTCTCCACATTATGCTTTTCCCATTCAGATTATGTTAGAGCCAAGACAGAGCAAAAGCAACTGCAAACATTTAGTCTACATTTTAGCATTAGCTCACACCATACCTTAACCCTCAACTGTGATACATTCGTATACCAGAACCCAACACCCATACTGCGCATTTCTTCCCAAGATGGCTCTGTTGGTAGTAGCGAATTAAACAAATTGTCATGGCAATCTGAATGAAAAGCCCACCCAATCAGTCCTGGAGAAACAACAAACTCTTCCACCAGAGGCAACCTACTAACTCTTTGAGCAAAATATAGTTGCTGGAACCTCACAGCAACCCAGAATCTTCAGAGGAAAAAAGGCGGGTGAGTTGATAGCAAACTACCATAGAGTTCTTAGAAACAGAAAAAAAAAGGTGGTGTAAAAATGAATAATAGCAGTAGTAATAATCCAAAATTCAAACTTACCTCCTACCAGGTTCATCTAGACTTCCATAAGCAGATGTAGAGTTAGCATTACCAACTTCTCGTAGAAGATCAACAAGTGCGATGGCCTGCATCTTTTCGTCTATATTTATGCGCTTATAAGAATACAAACTCTCAAGAGATTCAATGAAGCCATCAAATTCAGATTTTGGTAGCGATGAAGTCATGGTGGAATTTTGAGCACCATAACCACCCCCAGGGACTGAGTTTAGTAAATCCGTTTGAAGTTGGGAAGTACTCCAATGAAATACCTTATCACTTGAATGAAGTGGAAGAATCCCATCAAGATAATCTGACAAGGGAACTGGTGAAACTAAACTGCTAGGCATTTTAGCACCATGACCTTGTTCAGACAAACTGCCAGAAGCAAGATGTTCAACAAGATGGCGTAAAGCTATAAATGCACGTTTCCAGTTACCTAAAGCCAGAAAACATTACGGTAAGGAAAAGTAATGATAAATTTTAAGCATTCTAACTACTAAGAACAAGAACATCATGAGGTTCCAAGTAGAATGAGATGACAAAGCAAAAGGAATCAATGTCATTAAATATATATTTTTAATATATGTACTCCCTTAGTGCCATCCACGAAGATGACAAGTATCCAACTAGGGCTATTGTGTGGACTATGCCTTTCTCCAAACAGATTTCAGTTGGGGAATAAAAGGAGTTTATTTCAGAAGATAAATTCTGCTTTTAATTCTCAAATTTCAAACAACTAGGAAACGTGTAGTTGAAACTGTTAAATATTTGGAACCAGCATCTCATAAGTTTGAGGTTTACATTTGGATAGAAACTACTTTGAATTGACGATCAATCATTGTACATTAGTGTTCATGCTCATTTAAACAGGCGAACCATTCGTCATCAGTTTTAAGGATAAAGGGGCACAAAAACTTTAGTAACACAAAGATATTATTAACCATTTCATGACCAGCAGTACCTGAGCACAAGTTATTCAAGAGTGCCTCTGGGTGAAATAGAGGCAAAGATCCTCCTATCATTTCTGCTATTTCTGACATGCTCCAGAAACATTTTTCGGTGGCATAATTGTACATCCACTCGAAGCTCTCACCATTTACGATTGGGTTCAATTCATCTTCATTGTTCATCTTTGCAGGGGGCTGCGAATCATATTTGCCTCCAATGTTTGATGGTGCTCTTATAGAATCGGTAAAAGTTGGACTGTACACACTGTCACCGGAGCCAGTGTAATCAGATAACGACAAAAAGTGACTGAAAAGACTAAAATACTTGTCGTGGACTACTACAGCTGTGCCTTTAGGGCCCCAAAGGAAGTCAGAAATAGGAGGTAGATTACTATTAGCTGCAATGCATATCCAAGCATTTTCTTCCAAAGGCTTCACGGATTTTAATACACCTTGACCCCCACGGCGTCGTGAAGCATATACCCGCAAGTCATTTCGTGAACAAACAGCAAGTAATAGTTGACCAATTCCCATTTTTAACCAATTAAAAGCAACAATCTCCTCAACAAAACATAGTTTATCTTCCAGCATGAAGCTGCCCACACCTTTTACATGCATGCATTCCCATATGCAAAGCGTAGTAGAATAATTTTCTGGGTGACTAGTTTTGGAGGCTGAAGCAATCTTTTGACCACAGGGACTCATAGAGACATTAAGTATAGGACCTTGCTGAGAAGCAAGGACGCCAACAAGTGCCCACTTCTTATCTGAGCTCAGAGAATCGAGTGGCATGCTCCTCCACAGTTTTAAGCTGCCAGTGAAGTAACCAGTTATCATATGATACGCATAGCAAGTTCTACCAATCTCATCGGAAGAACTCAGCTTTTGTTCTGAAGATGAAACCAAGTCACTGGGGCAGACTACAGCACAACTTGTAACCTTGTCATCGTTGTTAGTTACAGGAATGACTGATGAGGAAGGGTCGACTGCAACCAAGTACTTCTTACCAGAAAATTCACTTTCAAATGTTTTCCAGTGCACATTCAAACAGGTCCCTTGTGAATCATCGCAATGGATGGTTATTTCCCATGATAAAGCCCTAAAATTGTCCATCCATAATGCTATCAGCAGAAATTTACTAGAAACAGAGTTCCCATCACAGTTGCAAGGCAAAGGGATGGAGCTCATTCTAGTTAGCCCTTGTTCTTGACCTTCAATAATGAAGGGCAAAGAAAATAAACTGTGATAAGTGATCTTCTGTTCATTGTTTTTCAAAACCTTAACCAAGAAACAATCGATGCCATTTGAATGTCCCATGAGAAGAACACTATTGTCACCTAGCATTGTGGGGGCCCAACTCAAGCACGAGTATTTAGGAGAGTGATCGATAATAGCAGGTTTTCCACAGAATTTCCAAGAGGGTGTAGATATTGGCTGGCCTATATGACTATTGAAAAAGGTTGAAAATGACCAGAAAAGAAGCATCCCATTTCTATCCAAGGAAGCAGCGAGTTCCATTTTGAAAGAAAAGGGATGAACTGCAATCTGTAAAATTTTATCGATGTGACCTTCAACTTCTAGCACTCCTTTGGCACAAGCTGCCAAAGAACTTTTGGCATGATTGTCACTAGCAGATTCCAACTCTATGCTAGCTGAGGTTTGAGAATATAACTGCCACCAAGAGAATGAATTACAAGGTGACAATTGAACCAACGAGCAAAGAGTGGGAGAGCCAGAAACTTGAGTCCTCATTATACAAACTTTATGCATAAGCAATTGGCTAGGTTCCAATACAGAACTGACTAGATCATGCTTCTTCCATAAAGTAACCCTCGGGAATCTCACTGGAGCAAAATCATCAAGACAGTGAATAGCCCACATCGTTATCACTCTTTCAGGACCAAAACCAATTAACCACTCGCATCTAGCAGTTGTATCATGCTGAAGATTGTCTGAGCATGAAAAGTAGCAAACTTCTTTATCATTAACTGTCACACCTTCAACGTCCATTGCCCAGCTTACAAAGACATCAGAGCCCAGAATACCATTCAAAGTTTGGTTTACCTCGATTACAGCAAGAACACAAAAAGATAACTTTGCTTTCAGGTCATTATTATCCTTTACATTTCTTCTAATCCTCCCATCATCAATTTCACCCCATAACCTAACAGATCCATCAAGGCAGCAAGTTAACAAGACTGACCTCTGGGCATGCCTAGCATGCTTACTTGATAGTTTTCCTGTTGATGGCCTCCACTGTATCATCCCAACAGGCATTGGATGACGCAGCTCATGTTGTGGATATTTAAAATGCCCATCGAATTGAAAAACTAATACACAGTCTCTTGCATCATTGGGGAAAGCAGACGAACCTCCAACTTGTACTTCGCTCCATGGTGCCGTAGCTGAAAGACCACAGGCAGTCCAGGTGGTAGAGACAAGAGCTTGAGGGATTTTTGGTTTGAATGACCAAGCTATTTCCCATGACTTCTCCTTCCTTCTCCACATTACAACATCAGTACCTCCTGAAATTATTCCATCTCCTGAACCTGTCCACTGGATGGCCTCAACCTTCATGGATAAGACGAGCATTGTAGTCTGCCTCCAACAAAAAGAACCTGAATCTCAGTAAATAAGTTCGTATTCGATTCCAAGGGAGAGGGCACCAGGGGAAGCGATTAACTTAAACATTGTCAGAACTAAAAGGAAAGCTCAATAGTCACTACCAGTGTGTAAGACCATCATATATGCTTTTTACCACAAAAGAGATATATACTAGGTTGCTACTCACAACCCAAACAGCAGATGATTATAAAAAGAAAACCTCTCACCACTACTGATAGACTCATTTCTATTATTTCCAGGGGTGGATAAGAAGTGTGTCTTAGATTTGACTAACAAGTGAGATCAATAATTATTCATTCCTTACTTCGGTGTTTGGGACAGGCTTTTTTTTGTGTGTGAGTGTATGTGTGTGTGGGAGAGAGAGAGAGAAATAATTTAAGCAAGCATCCTGACAAAAAGCACCAGCACTGATGGGTTTAACTAACTGTTCTGTGTGCTAGCTGACCCCTCCAGTGGTGCTATGATATTAAGATTTGGACAACAAATTGGAAACCTAATATCCTGCTTCTATCTCAGCCTTTAAATAAGATGTTGCAGCATAAATTTGTTGATTTGGAAACCTTGGAGCAACATGTCTTTCTCTATAATTACATCAAATTTTGGAGCTTGCTTCCTTCACTCGCTGTCCTCCGCATTAGCTTCTAAAATTACTCTACAAACCAATGTTCTGCTTAGATGTTCAACATTTCCAACCAATAATTTTTTCTATTATCTATTTCACATATGCCGAAGTAAAAAGCAGGGTCTTAGCCCCTATACATGCACAATATCTCCGAGTTCCAATTCTGAAATAACCTAGTTAAGAAAACAAATCTAAGAAATATTTGACGCGGAAAAATAGAAACAAATAAACCAAACAAATATGAAGCTGCTCCCGCGATTTCCATTCATTTTAGTATATCTCGAGTTCAATTTGCATATGCTTAACTATAACGGCCTCTGCATGCACACGCTTACATTTATAACCGAGCTCCACAATCATCTCACAGGTGATTCAGAACTTTAAACTCCAAAATAAAATGCCAAAGAGTAAATGCTTAAAGTTTCATCAGGATTATGCCTAATTTCATATACAAATTTCAGTCATGCGCTTTTGTTTCTCAATTGTTTAAACAATCACTCTCTCGTCTAACTTTTCACCCTTTCAAAATGAACTCAAGACATAAATTCAAGTCAGACAATCGACATCACGAACTTACTGGTTGAATTTTCATCTTCGCCATACGAAAACAACAAAATGCGATCACCCAACGCCACCGCAAGCTCGCCAATGGACGGCGTCGCAGGGGACCAACACACGGCTGAGACGTGAGCGTCGGCCTCTCGAGATAGCTCGATCACTTGACGATATATCGGCCCGATTCTCGTTTCGGCTTCCGATAGAGGATCTGGCAAGGGAGATATGACTACGAGAGAGGCGGCGCCGTAGGCGATCCATGAGTGCCCGGCGAAGTCGAGCAGGAAATCGGCGGCCGCCGCGGATCCACAGCCGGATCGTGAGGGAGCGGGAGGAATTGTCTCGGATTTGATTAAGTGGAGCGGGAAGCGGGAGCCGACATCGAGCGGCGGCGGCGGGAGACAAGCGGCTGCCGGAGTAGCCTCCGCCATTATCGGAATTAGCTGCGAGATGTGTTGAATGACACTGAGTTGGTTGTGTGCAAAATAGGGGCTGAGATAATGTGCAGACAATTAGTTGAACTTCCATTAACAATTTAGAGCA
Source organism: Monilaria moniliformis (assembly GCA_034509125.1). NCBI lineage: Eukaryota > Viridiplantae > Streptophyta > Magnoliopsida > Caryophyllales > Aizoaceae > Monilaria > Monilaria moniliformis. The sequence continues at coordinate 195,568 of JAYDZE010000001.1, forward strand.
AATTTTACATAATTGTTGCCTAATTAATATTTTTAAATTGCAATAAGTGAAGCCAATCTTATCTTTTCTTACGAGTAATAAGATCATGTTTAATAGATAATATAAGCTCAAGATAAGGGTCATATCTATATTTATTTAAGTGTTTGGTATCCTAGATTTCTAATCTTGAAAGCCCGAGATATAAG